>FIZU01066527.1:0-16808 GCA_900064475.1 Pseudococcus longispinus
TCGATTGATCAAAAAATTTGTTGACTTTTCATTTCGAAATTTGTATCAAAAAAAATCACAAAACAATGCATCCGGTTAGCATCCGGTTATTCGGTTGCGGATATAACCGGATGAAATAATCGGATTTCATCCGGATGATCCGATTGTTATGCAACGCTATTAGAGTGTGGAAAAAGTTGGAGAATATTTTATGATTCTACTCTACAATTTTTTTCAAAAGTCAATTTTCTAAACGAATAAAGCTTCCTACGAAAAAAAGTATAATAATTAAAATTGAAGATCATATAATTTTCTTTCTTTTTGGTGCTGATAGTTTTTTTCATAGAAAGCTTAGTTTTCGTGATAATCGAAGTGAAAGTTTGGAAAATGAATTTGTTCCTGTAAACTCTGGCAGATTTTACGAAAATTTGAAAAATGAACAATAATTTTGGGTTGGTAACTTGATATTTTTTGATGTGGAAAAAAATTTGAGAACTAACCGGCACACCCTTTGGCTCTGCCTATGCAAAGGTTGAAATGTGTCTTGATTTTTGAACATGATCCCCTCCTCTCTCTTCCTGAGCTCTTGTGTTTGAAGTTATTTTCTCAAAATTAAAAAAATATATTTTGGCATCGATATCCCTGCTATCAATTGTGGTAAATTTTACAAGAAAATTTTTACAATTGCAGCTCCAGGCCCTCCGGAAGACATAAAAGCATTTCCAACTACTTCTCAGTCACTGCTGATTTCCTGGTTGCCACCTTCTGAACCGAACGGCGTCATATCGAAGTATAATTTATATACAAGGTACCTACCTTTTGGTTTTCTAGCCTTATTCCATCACAAAAACCCCATTCTCACGTTTCTTTTCATATTTTCGTAGAATCGTCGATGGCACCGAAGAAATAAACCACCGTAAGCTCAACCTACCAGGAAGTCATATCATATACGAGATGAAAAACATTCAACAAGAAGTAGAATATCAATTTTGGATCACAGCTGTGACTCGAGTTGGCGAAGGGCAAAGTTCATCTGTTGTTTCGCAGACTGCCAGTTCGAAAAGTAAAATTCGATCTCATTTACAATTTTTTTTATTCTTTATCGATGAATTTTCACAAATGTAATCATTTCAAAATGTATCTAGTTCCTGCGAGAATATCTTCTTTCGGTACGAGAGTCTTGAAGCAATGGCATTCCTCAGTTGCTATTGCCTGCTCGACGTTTGGTTCACCTCCTCCGAGAATACAATGGCTCAAAGGAGAATATCCAGTTCAGAGTGGTAGAAACTTGGTTCTAAAAGAAAATGGCGAACTTTCGATAACTAATCTGATGCGAACCGATACTAATAATTATACTTGCTCTGCTCAGAATAAATTGGGCTCGGACTCCATTACTTATCAACTAATTGTTCAAGGTACTTGACGTGAAATTTTTCACCATTTTTAAATTACGAGTCATGAATATTGATAGTGATTTATTTCAATTTCTGTTTAGTTCCTCCAAGTGCTCCACTTCTATACATATCTAGCTCCACCTCGAACAGTATTTTATTCCATTGGAAACTCACCGATAACGGAGACTCGCCTATTACCTCATACACGATGAAATATAAAAAAGCTACCGAAACTTTAAATCAGATTGCACTGCCGAGAAAAATAACCACTCACGAATTGAAGGTACAAATACATATACCTACGTAAATAACTAAACGTCGATAAAAAATGATCCTTCGTCCTTCGTGGTACAATTTTACGAGCTCCATTTTTTACACAGGGATTAACATGCGGCAGTACATATCAAGTGCACATGATAGCTACTAATAAATTAGGCTCGTCAAAACCCAGTAACACGTTGACCGTACGAACTCAGGGTCAGAAACCAGGCATACCTCAAAGATCAATATTTATTTCGCCCAATTCGTCGTTCGTTTTGCTCAATCTGCACGTCTGGCCAGATAACGGATGTCCGATTTTATATTTCGTTATAAAATATCGTCAGCAGAATGATATCGATTGGATTATAGGTAAAAGAAACGTTACCTAGTTATTTACCTATTTCTGTTGAATTTATATCTATTTTTATTTAATTTTTTAGTATCGAATTCGATGAAACCGCAACGAAAAGCAGTCATACCTGGATTACTTCCTGCTACCGAGTATCATATTCAAGTCGAAGGATATAATACTGCTGGATCTTCGGCCGGAGATTTTTACTTTTTCACTTTGACCAAAAATGGAGGTATATTTACAGAAAATTTTATAGATTTTCAGTCCAAAGCATTGACCGATGAGTTATGAAAATTTATTTTTTTATCGTAGAAATTCCACCGCCGGAATCGGTGAAGAAAGGCGAATTATCGAGACCTTTCTTCATGAATACCAGCTTCGTGATCCCAATTTTAATTACAATAGCATTTGTTACCACTATTGGCATGATTCTCGTTCTACTTTGCTGGAGAAGCAGTAAGTAAATTTCTGAAAATTTAATTCATTCGAAATATATGCTTCGAAATAATTTTTTTTCTCAAATTAGAATCCAGAGATGTCAGAAAAGATTCCATTGACAGTGATCATAATCTAGCAACTCAAAGAGAAAGATTTTATGCAACTCTTCAAAAAGTACAAGAAGAAGTGCCCGATAAAATACCAGGTTTGGTGATTTAAAATTTCATATTTTGTTAATTCGAAGTTTATTTAGTTTGAAAAATGAAATTTTATTATTTTTTTCGCAGAATCAGCATCAGATATTTCACCTTATGCCACATTCCAATTGGGCGACGCTAGCAATACACTTTTGCACAATATGATGTATCAAGATCACGAATTAATGGAAGGAGCACCAACACCTCAAACAACTGTACGTTGAAAATTTCCCTTCATATCTCATTTTTTTCAATTCAATTTAATTATTGACTATTTAAATTTTTGTACAGCTTTGTAAAACAAGGAGAATACGTAGAAGAAGCAGTCGAAGGGCTGAGACAGCATTAGAAACAGACGAATCGGATTCCGATATGGATCAGCCGACTTCAAGTCGAACAGAGTCATCAAATCAACTAGACTCGACTTTAAAAAATAAACAAAGTAAAATTCTTTACTAATAATGAAATAATTAACAAACGATATAGGTATGTATAACAAAATAACAACCAATTTTCTCAACAATTCGCAGATTATATCTATCACGGGGCTCAATCGTGCACATCTTCCGATATGTCGCCGCGATCTGATCATAAATCCTTATCACATCGTGGAGCAAAATCAAAGTACAATAAACAATTTTACATATAAATAATCACGTAGTAGCTGTAGCCTGCAGTCACCCAGAATTAAATTAAATACCGAATTCGAAACGTTACGATTTTTCAGCAGATGGATAGTGCCGAATAAAACATTTCGTTCTATCTCGGTAGCGGAAACTTCATTTCATGGCAGATCGGAGCTTAGCGAAGCTGAATGTGATTTAGATACGGTTAAAAAAATGAAATTCGGTGCTCGGTCGAGTCTTTGGTCAAGGCCATCAGCGAGGAGAGGAGATCATACGGATTATTCTATAGCCGTATGAAAAAATTTTCGTTGGTTACCATGAAATACATAAATGCATGATATTTTGTACGATTGATTACTTCCTGTAATATCTAGTGAAATAATTTTTTAAATTATCGTTATTTTCAAAAAATAAATTGTTACGAGTATTATGAGGATAAAAATGGGGGAGAGAACTAGTCAAGTTTTTTTTTTTTAGTAAACCAAATGATTTTAATTTAGTTACCACGTGATGTGGTATTTGTATGTATTAAAAATGACAATTTTCCGATACGTTCCTTTCAAATTTACCCGATGTACAGATAACGAATGAAAAATAGGCGAATAATAACATATCAATGCAATAGGTCGGTTTGAAAAAAATAAAAATAAATGTAGCAGGAAATGACAACGTAAAAAAAGGCTGAATTAATCAAGCATTATTCGTAATTTTTTTCGGTTTCATAATTTTTAAATTTTAACTATTTTTTTACGTGACATTTTCGATATGATTTTACATTCCTTTTTTTATTTATATACTTGTATTCGAGTTTATAAAAATGTTAAAATTAGTTACATTTTGTGTAAATATTGAATTTGTTTTTTTTTTGTTTTTCTATTAATTTTTACAAAATGTTATAATAATGATAATAAAAAACTTTCTTAATTAAAACCAGTCTTTTTCTTCCATGAAAAATATGAACTTTTGAAAGAATCGATTTTGATTTTAGATTAATTTGATATCGTATTTTTTTACTCATTTTGGCATCCTTCAAAACTTCAAGTACCAAATAAAGAGTAGCTTAGTAATAAATAAATCACGTTTCTTTACATTTAAGACAAATAAAAATATTACGTTGGAATGTAGATACAGCATAATATTATGGAAATGAGTACAATGTTGGATAGAGATACAATAATAGAGATAAATGAAGAAACCATAACGCCAGATGAATCGTTACCGAAAATATGGGGCTTAATTTTCATTAGCTATCGTCTCTTCCATTCGTTTCAATTGAATGGATAATTTTTTATGTTTTTTGTATTCTTCGGATAATTGTTTTACAGCCGCTATATAGTTTCTTTTTTGCTCCTGCAGATCTATAAGACGAGATTTCAATTGCTCTTTCGTTCTCAAATTTTCGTTTGTTTTCTGAATAACCTGCGAAAATAGGAGAGTATAAATAATTGCAGTTAGAATGAGAAAATTTAAAAATTATGGTTTTTGGCTTACTCTTTTTTTAGCATCTTGGATTCCTCCGACGATGTTTTGTAGCTTATGTAAAAATTCCTCTCTGGTATTTACACTCGATGAAAGAACTCTGAACAGAAAACAAATTTAAATTAGAACCAAAAATGTTTAAAAATAAATAAGAAAAAAATTATCATCACGACATACTGGGTATAGCTTTCTTGTATAGAATTCAGTAATTTGAACTCTTTCTCCATATAAGTGAATTTATCATTGACAGTATTATACAATATAACGTAACGTTTGGTTTCTGTATGTTTCAGGGCGACTGCAATGAAAATATTACAATCATTCGAAACATTTTCAAAAAATGAAGTGAAATAAAGTATGAAAATATTTTTTGATACCTTGATTGTACAATTCTATAAATCGTTTTTGATATTGAGACAATTCTGCTCTTGAAGGTATTTGGTCGACGTTTCTCTCTTTAACAGAAACTTCTCGAGTTCTTTGACCTAATTCGTGCTTCTTTTTTTCAAGCTTTCCTTGCAAATGAACGATTTGATTTTTCAATTCTTCCATATCTTCTTCAACTTGTTGACCACTCTCCAATGATCTGACATAATTTAATCGAAGAATAGTAATTATGTTTTTAGTGATTTGATACCTTTGGTTGGAATTTTGATGAATATTAACGTACTGAATTTCGGATTCTAAATTGCTTAAATCTGTTTTGTACGATTCTTTGGAAGTTTTTTCGGTTTCTTTTAATTTTTCGTGTTCTTGAATCAGTTCTTGGATTTTTTGCACGACTCTGCAAATATATTTATTTAGTCCAAGATTAATACATCACATAATAGGACTTGAATGTGTTCGAAATATTATACTTTTTCTCTTCTTCGGCCAGATTACTTAATGAAATGTTTCTATTTTTAATTGCAGTTGTGATATTTTCTGATTCGGCGAGAGCTTCTTGTATAGATTTTTCCATACGTTCTTTTTCTCGTTGAAGTTCCAAACGTTTCGTTTCCAGTCGTCTACGTTTTTTTTCTGTATCCTATGAAATTATATTATTAATTAATTAGAAACAATCACGCAAATAAATATTTAACTGCAAATTAAGATGATATTTTTACCTTCAATTGTAAATCTTCGAAAAACTGTTCCACATTTTCGAAATTCAATTTTTTCTAAAAATCAAAATTATTAATTAAATACTCGGTCATTTCTTAAAACAAAAAAAATAAATTAATATTACCTCACTATATTTTTCTTGAGCTAATCCTTGATACAATTCTTTCATTTGATTCTATAAAATCATTATTAAATTTTAAAAATTACATGGTTATAAAAGTTGGAAGTTTAATTACGTCTTAATATCGATGAATAATACTGACTTGTGACAGAGCTTTGGTTCCTTTCATTCCAACAACGAATTTTTGACTCTACATGAAATTAAAAAAAATTTATTCCGCTGACGAAAGATTTTTCAAATAAAATTATCTGAATAATTTACCTGTTCGGAAGACGATAATCCATATTCAGATAAAGTACTTTCAACTTTGGATAATAAATCTTGAATAGATTTGTTGGATTGTTTCGCAACACGACGAGGGCTATATTTTTCCTGCGAACACAGATTCAGACTCAATCACGATATATCAAACAGAAAAATGATGGAATATTTTTTTAAAAAACGATATTTACAGATATTTGGTCGATGTGTTTCAGAGTTTTAAGTTTCAAATTTCTTAAACGTTCGCCTTGAGGATGTGTGAATCTTTTGTAGTACTGATTTAACGCGTATGCCAGTAAATAGTCCTTTTTCTTCTTTCTATTTTCATCAGACCATTGTATAAGCCACTGAAATTTAAAACATTTTTTATCTTAAACATCTTTAATGAATTATTTCAATAGCAGTTTGAAAATTTACTTCTATCACAGGATAAACATGAATGAAATCTAATCCTTGAATTTGATGAGGTTCGATAAAATGAGGACATTTGATTTTTGGAAGCACAACTACGACCTTTTCGGTCAACGATCTATAAATGAATAATCAAATATTAAACGTATACTTGATCATTCAATTTGATTTCGATCAACTTCATACTAACATTTTCTGTCCCAGACTTAAACTATCCTTGAATAAGAGATCAGCATCGATATCAATTTCAGGCGAATCAATACACCACGTCATTCCTCCAACAATCTGAAAAGAATGTAATGAAATAAATACAGAAGAACTAAAGCTGTAACCCTTCCATGTCACTTACGACGTCGAAAGGAGAGATCTGTTTAATAATAGCTCTGTAATATCCAGCAGCGATTAGATCTCTAACGATGTATTCGTACTTCAATCGCTGTTCTTCATCTTCTCTAGTTTCGATCTAAATGTTAGAACATATTATGGATTTTAGAAAGGTTTATTTAATGATTTATAATTCAGTTACAAAGGAATACGACGAGTACCTTGACTTTTTTGCCATCTGCATCTAGCACAAAAGTCGGGACGTTGTATCCCCGGCTTTTGAAAATTTCATCAATTGACAACATATTTTCTAATAGATGATGTGTCACAACATTACTAAATTGAGAATAAATTTTTCGGCGAAAGATATAATTCGCCAAATTGTGTAATTCATATAACTTTTCTATAAAACAAGATGAAATTAGAAATTGTAAAAAGTTGATTTCAATTTCGAATTCCTTATCATATTCCTTATCAGTGAAGTTTTCCGTGGTTTCACAGATGAAAAATTTCGTTGCGACTAGTCGCGATCCTAGCGTCAAAAATAATAACTAAATTTCAACTTGAGAATCTTCGACCAGGCTAACCATGCATGAGAGGAATGTAAGTGTGGTACCTTCACCTGTTTGTTTATTTTTCTTTCGATATTTTTTTCAAAATTTGACTGGAAAAGTTTCCCACCAATTTTATTTCGCGAAAAAATAAGAAATATTCGTGCAATTAATGCCATAAACGTGAGTATTAATGCTTTATTAGAATCTAGATTATCACCCCAATGTGATTTGAACAATAAACGTGAAGACAAGTAAGTTGAAATTATTGAACAAGAATCGTGTTCTATGTTCACGTGGTTTTCCAAAATTTCATCAGGTTGTTTCAATAATCTATGTCGTATGTCGTCATGGGCTGGTTGAAATAAATTCTTTGACTGTTAATCGAACAACGAATTCAAGCGAATACTTGGTTTATATGAATAATGGTGACTTACAGCTTCGTTATGTTTACAGAATCGGTGTTGGCATCTGCTCATGAGATGGACCGGCGATTGAAATGGAAAAGATTCGAGATCATCTAAGACTGTCGTGCAATAATGAATCAAGAGGTCAGTCATGGGTCAGTTCATATAAAGGCTATCAAAACGTGATACTCAATATCACGAAGACTTCCTACAATTCTCAGGATCATGCTTGTAGTAAGTAATATCAAGTTGAAACTTGAAGTTATCATTTTTCATTGTGTTCCTAAGTGGGTTTATTATTTTATTTGCAGATGAATATTAGTATAATCATGACTCGAATTTCGATTACTTCAGCCTTCTATTACCTGTTGCATTCTACGTTTCAATCAGCAACAAAAACACGCAGACAGTCTGCTCTCTCGACGTGATGTTCGTGTGAGTAATTTTGTGGTATTAATTTATTTATCAATTAACTATTCCTGTACCCTTTATCATGGCATAAACTGCATCACAAGTATTATTTCATTGCGAGGATTTTAGGAATGAGATTTTGTTAAAATCTCAAATATTCTGAAGATTTGCTGCTGATTTCAGATTCGTTTTCGTGGAAAGAAGTACTTCAAGGAAGTTTACTTTGACAAGATGTTCCATAAATACGAAAATGTGAGTATTTTTATTACAAATTTTATTGCCATATTAGTAATTTATAATATGAATCTTTTTGTCATGTCATGAACTGCATGAAGATAATAATTCATGTGGAAATATTTTTGTATTTGCATAAATTCAGTACTGAAGTTAATTTTTGCATGAAAATGAATTTGTTTTTAATTTTTATTGATAAGTATTCGAATATCCGTGAAATTTATAAAATAATTGTGAAGTATAACTTCGTAATTTTTGTTGATAAAAATCGAAGATAAAAAATGCTGATACTTTCACAATTAATTTATAAATTTTTTCAACACACGAATAACTTATGGATAAATGTACCAATGCATTATTCAGAAAAAAATAATAATGAAAACTGATTTTTCAGTTCATGTTATTACATGTGTGATATTTTTTAAACATTTTATTATTTTTCCACGTTATTCGTGTTAATACGAGCACTTAAACGTTACTTTCTGACATCGGAGAATACCTCAAAAAAGAAAATTATTTTATCGCTCGGCGTTGAAGAAAAAAACAACGAAATACTATCAAACGGAATTTAATTTCGGCAATTTCGCAATCTTAAACGTTTCCAAGCTCGGTACGAATATTCATTTTTCTTGTGGAATTAGATTTGTGGGCTCTATTTAAACGTATTAAAAACTTCTTTATTTTACCTCCCTCGATTGAGAAAAAGTTAAAAGATGCCTTTTAAATGTCTCACCGTGTTATTTTTTTTAATGTTTTCGTTTCGTTTATTTTTTTCTCTTTCTATATTCCTTTCGTTTAATTAAAAAAGAATTTCGCGGCTTCTCAAACGAGAAGGAAAAATGGTGTTTTTATTATTACGAAAAATGAAAGAATGAAATATCTTATTTCCGACGTACTTTGTAAGGAAAAAAATATGTTTTTCCTTTAAATTAACTTTATCTTTTATTTCAACCCCCCTTTTCGTTGAAATAAAAAAAGAAAACTTTCGCCGAAAAGATTGCGGAGTATATTGTAGTAATGATTTCATTTTTACATTTTCACGTTGGTTTTAATTTATTCAACGGCGAAATTTTTTCTTCTCTTTCGATTTTTTATTGGAGTGAAATTCAAACCCCAAAAA
Source organism: Pseudococcus longispinus (assembly GCA_900064475.1). NCBI lineage: Eukaryota > Metazoa > Arthropoda > Insecta > Hemiptera > Pseudococcidae > Pseudococcus > Pseudococcus longispinus. The sequence continues at coordinate 9,671 of FIZU01066527.1, forward strand.
AACAAGTTTGTTTTGACGAAATAGCTACACGCGCTAAAAATATCGGTAAACTTTCTACTCGCAGGATACGGCGCGGTCCCAATTCACACAAACAATTCATTCGGCGAATAAGTTTTACATACGTTGAAAATGAACTTCATATACGAAATCAAATTTTCTTTAATTTACGACTAACTCGGATTAAAATCTACGTTGTTAGTTCATTTGATATCATGACGGCGAGTAATAAAGGTAAAATTATTGTACTGTTTATAATTAGTCGGAGCATTAAAAAGGGAGAGAAAACGGCGTTAATGAATACACCCATAAAATGCTAGGGTTAGGTTACATTGACTGTATTTATTTTAACGAAGGGATAGCAATGATTATAATGTCAGGTTACTTGCAAAGTTCTAATTAAACTGGATGTCACATCCTCTTGTTAAAAAATATTTAAAAAAATTTTATTAATACCCTTTTTGACTAATTTTCGATTGTGTTTTTTCTTGTAATTAATTTCTTGAGATGTTGATTTTTTCAATACTAGTTTCTAAAAAAAAAAAATATTGATTTTTAAAATCGTTTTTATATCATTCGTACAAATTATGAATTTTTTACTCTTACCTCGGTTGAAATGAAGCAAAAACTCATGTGGACTATTTTTAGTTAGAGTTTGTTTGGAAGTTGTACGTATATTATGAAATAGATAACTATAAACTAGGCGAAAAAGATGCTATGAATTATAAACAGCGTTTAGCAAAAGGGTGGCGTTATAGTACGCTACAATGATAAATGAGAAACTATTGTTACTACAGAAAATGAATCTGGAATCGCTAACCGCAATGATGGAGCTGTTTCTTTTCAAATGTTATATAGCACACTCATCAGAATAAAAATACCATTATGCAATACAAAAGAAAACGCCCTCAACTTCGAATTGTGTTTGATATGGTTCCATCAAACTTTCATCAATTCTTCGTGTGTTCGTAAATTGTAGTTTCGAGCAAATCTTCGTGGTATTTTTGTTCCTGTTTTAGTCGAATTTTCTCTTTTTTCTATACGTTGTTTGGTTTATCGTTATGTAGGTACCTGGAGATAGTAAAGACCATTGATTAAATGGTAAAGACTAAAGAGTATTACGAGATATGGATTTTTGATGGAACTAATGAGAAAGAGGAAGGAATTGTATGATATATTTTTCAATCTATTTAATTTGCAAATGTTAATGATAATTTTTTTTAATTGACCAGTTGTGGTAGGGTGTCTACAAGTCGTGAAAGTCGTGGAAAGTTATAGATTATGCGAAAAAAATTTCATGGTTATAGAAAAGTCATGAATTTTACTATTGAAATCATAAATTTAATTTTAGATTTGAAAAATTTTTAATCTGCTTTTGGGGTCTGTCTGATATTTGTCTGAATGGATCAAAAAGAAAAAAAAATGAGTCGTATAGAAGTATGGTTATCTTCGATTTCTTGTTTAGGATTTTAATTTTTGCTCGTATTTGTCTTACTTCCTCTTCTCCTCCCTTTTCCTCCTGTCTCATTTTTTACTCGAATTTTTTTTTGGTAATTTCGTGCTCGAGGAATCTCTTAAATTTTTATAAAATTTGATCAAAGTTTATGTTAAAAATTTCTTAATGAAATAGATAGAATTGAATCTGGACAAATTTTGGAATAAATGTAATTAAAGTGTGAAGTTGAACAAAATTTTTCAAAAATTGATCTGAGCTTTTTGTGATTTTTTTTTATTTAAAGTAAAACAAATGTAGCTAAGGATCTATCCAAATTCTCATTTTGTATAAGAGACTGAAGTAATTATTTTAATTACATTTTTACTTATGCGTAAGTATTGTACTCGTATGCATTAGTTCAGACATTGCAGCAACTTTCGGTTCCTTCGCCCACCCCAAATGGAATACTGGACAGCTTTTTATTATTTTTTTGAGAAAATTAATGGATCGAAAGAGATATTGAGTATCATAACAAATATGGTATATTTCTGGCCTAAGTTTTTTTTTTAATTGTTATTTTTTGAGCTAAGTATTAAGTTTGAATCGTCGATCTGAATATAATTTTTTTTCCGGAATTTCTATTTGAAATTATCAAGTATTAAATAGGTATCATGAAAAAGCGTGTTAGCAAAGGTTAAATTTGGGGCTACCTCCCCCTCCTCCTCAGAAAAGTCAAAAAAAAATTTCTCTAAATTAAAAATTCGCATAGTTTTGAGCTAGAGACGAGAAATGATTGATCAAATATCGATGGCTTAGTGCAAAAAAGTTGTATCTTCATTTATCTAGTGAACCTGAGAAAAAAAGCTAAAATCCAATTTAGTAAAAACGTGTTTTTTGACAAATTTCGGCAAATTTTGACCCGAATTAGAACAAAAAAGTTGAAAAAATTGAATTTTTGGTTCGTTTTCTTAGATACACTGAAATAGAGATACAACTTTTGTGCCTTAAGTCATCTATTATGAATTAGAGGGTCTATATCTTGTTTTAAAAAAATTGTGGTAGGTACAATTTACCAAATGTCTTGAAATTCTGCCTTAATTAGCTCTAAAGTGATAATTTTCTATTAAATTTTCATAACCAAGTGTTCAACACTTCAACTTTTCCAAATTTTCACACGTTCTTACACCTGCTAAGAAAATTCAACTTTTCTCCAATTTGGTCTACTATACCCTAGAATTCCCCTTTTCCCTCAAAAGGGGTAAAAAAGGGGAAAATAGTAGATTACGTCTTAAACGTTCGAAAAATTACAACATGAATTGACTGAGTATTTGGATTCAAAATTTTGTCATTGTGGGTTTGCATGCGTTGATATAATAATTCTACCCCAAATCTGAGGCAAATCTTTGTAGGAGAGAGGAGGAGAGTGGTTCAATTTTTTTTGAAAACTTCAGTACGTACAAAAGTATTGATATTTCATTACGAGTAGAAAATTTCAAATCGACTAATTTTCAGAATAATTCAAGCATTGAACTCAAAATGATCTTTTGAAAAGAATACGTGAAAGGGGAGGGATTAATTTAGTTGAAAATTTAAAAAATTCAAATATTATGACGTTTTTTTAAAGATTTTCAATTTTTATGCTTAAATTTCCAACTTTTGAAACTCAAAACGAATTCTGAAAAAGGGTGGAGGTGCCTATTAAGGCTAAAAATTTCGGAATTTTCGAAATGAATCTCAAAATAGCATTTTTGAGGACATTGAACGATGTGAATTAATTTAAACCAGTTTCTAGAAGGGGACGGGGTTAAATCAGTCTCTTAAAAATGTTGTGACTAAAAATGCCATATAAATGGTGAAATTTAAGCTCCTAAATTTTTTTTTGAAAATTTCTGTCTTCAATGAATTTTTTTACTTTGACAACACCGCTAAAGTTTTTTTTTCAGTTTTAAATAAAATTACTTTTTCCTCAACAACTGTCCCTTCCACCAGCAAAATGACTGTTTCAATTTTTTTAGTCGTTGAGTCCGGTAATTTTTCAATAACTTGTAAAAAGTTTTGAAATTTTGACCCTTCAGAGTTTGGTACGTCCCTGCCCTGCTTATGCATGCCTGAAATTTGTTGATTTTTCTTCAAATATTATGAGTACGAACCTATTGAATTGGAGAGGTGGATGTACTTGGTACTTATAAGAATTTTTTTTTCAATTTCATCTCGAGATAAAGGACGCATCAAAAAATTGTCTCATTTTGCCAAAATTAGTCAGTTTTTGTCATTTTTTTGGGGTCAAAATCAGTCAATATTGGTCATTATTTTGAACGATTTAGTCCTTAATTCCTTATTATCATGAAAATCAGAGTAAGATCATTTCTGAGCCCTGAAATACATTTCGGGGTTTTATTTAGAAGCAATTTCAATTTCCTGAAATCTCCGCAGTCTATTTAATAATCAGAGTTGGCAAATGCTGGAGCATTTAGTATTCTCACTTATTGAGAATATTCTCGAACATTTGAACACATTATTTTTTTGCTTGAAATTTGATGAAAATATAGAAAAAAATCAAAAAATCACGAATTAAATTCACAAAATTTGTAAAAATTGTTGAAATTTGCTGTATCTAAGAATAATTCAAAATATGATAGGTAAAAATAACCAAAAAAAAAACCACATGAAAATGGTCAAAAATGTTGAAATTATCAAAATGTCAACAAAAATCATCAGAAATGTGTAAAAAAGGGCTCAAAATTTAATACAATCGTCGAAAATTTTATAACAACAGTCATAAAATCATGAAAACTGTCAAAAATCACTTATAAGCAAAAAAAAAGAACATCCTCGACATTTTCTTTCAAAGAATATTCTCGAAAATGCTCGTGCTTGTTGAGCAAATTCTCAATGAGAATAATCTCTGTGCCAACCCCGCTAATAATGATTTTCGACTATTTTGTTCTCGTTAAATTGGAAAATTCGGCTGAAAAAGCTCGGCAACTTACTCGGATTGTTTCTTTTGGCTGCTTGAAATTTTGACAGCTTCTTCGATACGCCGCCGAATATTTATTTAGATTTAAATCATCGGATATAAATTTGTGCTCATTCGATTCAGGTTATTTCCTCTCCTCTTCGAACGATCTTATTGCTTGCACTCATGTTTTATGTAGAAAACTTCATTATACGAAACTCCTCATCCTGCACGAGCTCGTGCACGTGCTCGAAAGCCCAAAGTGAAATAAAAACCTCTGTCGAAAATATCGCTACCGTGTCGTATACTACTCTTAAGATTAAAGTAAGTTTAAGTTTGCCTTAGATAATGTAGTTTACCCTTCAAAATTAACTGACCGCAATGTAACGTAATTAAAATGTTTCATGTTAATGAACAAAATGTAGTCTAAATTCTCGAGTAGCCTGCAGCTATTTATCATAATTTGTCTTAATATTGAATTTCGCTGACAACGCGATGCCGCCTTCGGCGATTTCTAAAGTCAACGATTCGTGAATCCGTAATTACTTTGAAGCCTGTATAGTGATAAGCTTTTGAAGACAGTGCTAGAGAAAGTTTCTGTAATCGACTCGTTGAATACTTTATTTTAAAAAAAATATGTTTTTTCCAAATTCAATATTTTCAACAAAATAGTTGCTTATTTTTTTCGCAAATTCGTTAAGTTGGCTTCGGAATGAAAGGCGTTATTGTAAATACGATACCGTATAGACGACAAAGGGTAGAGATATCATTCATTCGAATACACCGAGCAGGCGACTTAAGCGCAGAGTAGTGAAGAAAGTTACATCTCCATTGTCATTCACAATATAGTGACGGTAATCTTTGAATGCGTTTTGATTAAGGGAAGTAAAGAAAGTGCCAAGTATCTCGGTTAAAGGGTGCCAGATATGAATGGTATGGGGACAATTCGTTTAGATTGCCTGTCATAACCGTTTTAATTAGTTCTCGGCGTAACGTAATGAAACAAGCTTTATTTAATGTAATGAAAAGATGCGCGACCAGGATGAAAACACCAAGAATTTTACATCTGCTGCGATAAAAACAGTTTCCTTTTATTTCGCCTGCTAGTTTTTTTCACTGGCGCGAAGTGCTTACCAAAAGTTATTCCTACGGATTGTATTTATCGTCGAATTTTCCTCGTCGATTGCCTAATTCGTCAAACTCGATTCTTTTCCCATTTCCTCGCTTTTAATCGAACTAATGAAATGGAAAATATTACGTTAAAAATGTACCATTATATGGAGAATATTCGTGTAACGTGGAAGTTTAGGTATCATTGTTTCGCCAAGCGGAATATTCCTTCGCCCAAGACGAGTGAATATTTTTTGGCTCGAAAATATCGTCAATTATTAGAATAGAAACAATAAGTCTTTTTTATGGCGGTTGACAAGCGAAAACCCCGTTAATTTTCTTTTCTTAACAGTTTTCTTTTGTATTTTGAGGAGGTTTTTTCCCTCTCTCGCACTAGTTTGTTTTGTTTTCTGGTATTCTTCGTAATAGATGACATTAAATATTCACTTTTCTTGACAACCGATTGTTACCCGACGCGAATTTCCGCCAGCGAAAAATTTACGAAGCGATTATTACCTAAAATAACAAAATTTACACCCATCAATTTTTGAAAAAAAATATTTCGATGGAAATAGTGATTAACAAGGCAATGTTTTCTTCACCTTTTCGTCATACCAAATTAAATTCTTCGTAAAGATAAAAACTTCAACTTGGTTGTTTCGTTACTACGTTGTATTATTATCTAATCTTTACAGTTCTCGAAAATGTGACTATATCAAATTTTTTTGTAAAGAATCGTTGACGCAAAAACAAAAAAAAATATTAAAATTTAATATTTTACATTCGTTTATAACAAAAAAAGCAAATAAATACGCCGTATATTACATAGAAACTTATCGTTATCAGCGTTACAATGTTTGGCGTCCTCGTAAATGTATCGCAGTGGCGATGAAAATAGGAAGGGAGGAGAGTGAGACATGAAAATTTTCCCAGGGTTTTTCCAAGAATTTATTACCTACTTTGAAAAAAAGGTCGTCGATTTCTTTCGCGATTTTCGAAGTCGATTTTCATGTTAGATTAACGATGTTGGCATGATTGTTAGGTATTTTGATCCGAGATTCGTAATTTTGAATTTTCATCGTAAAATTTCTACTTAAAATAAATATTACATTACGAATCTTCATTGCTGACAGTTTGAACTTTTGAAAGATTTTTTTAAGTGCCTTTTTCAGTCTTCACACGTGACGTTACATCTCTTGATATTTTTGTACGCAGGAAAAATCTGAAAAATGAAATTTAAAAATTTTCATTGTATCGTGTAGACTGGAGTCAAGTTGGTGCACAAATTCATTTTCATTAGTGAAAATCGAAATTTCATACAGGAAATAGGATCGAATCAAAATTAACTACTTTCATTTTCCTGTGTGAGATTTGCTATAAATAATTGAAAAAAATTGCACTCAGCTATACTCACTTGGGTGGAGCGCAAAAAAAAGACATTCCTCAGATTTTGACCAAATTCAAAGCGGTGGTTCATATTTATATGGGGACGAACCATGAAAAATTTTAGACCCCTAGCTCAAAGGGGGGCGGAGCTAAGGGGTCTCCAAGTGGGATAACTTTCGAAAAAAACGTGGTTTTTAGCCACTTTTGGGTAGTGCCACCTGCGTGGCATACCCAGCACAGCCCCAAAAAGTTGC
>FIZU01066532.1:0-20680 GCA_900064475.1 Pseudococcus longispinus
GGAAGTGAAAACGAGAAGACCAAGTCCAACGAAGGCGTCCGACGGTACCCGAACCGAAAAAGTGGAGTTCTATTTAACGATTAGTCCTTTTTAGCCAGTAATCTATGGACCTTTTCGTAAAAATCTCGTTTAAATGCAGACAGACGTGTTTTATTAGATATTCGAATTGTTTCAAACAATCGTGCTCAAGTTTGAATGCCAAATTCGATAGAACTTTGGTTTGGAAACTCGACGACTTTATTTTTGGGAAACGTTGCGTATGAAAATAATACACATTTAGCTCGTTCGTATGCATAATTCAAGAACTTTATGTACCTTATGTACGAGAAACTCGCGTTAATTTTTTACAATTACGATGAAAGCTGAAATAGCGTGAAACCGAGACTCGGTCAATGTAAAAATACCCTTATTAAATTTAAATCCCATCCGTCACTCGAGACCGACCGCAGAAAAAGTGTAACTCGAATACGAAAGCGTTTAATTTTAGTCGTTTTTAGGCTGCTTTTATAGTATAGTCGAAACCTTTATAGAAGTTTGGCTAAAAACACGGTTACACGAGCGGAGGGCGGGGAGGGGACGGTGACGACGAGTACACAAACACGACCGTGACACAGGTCTGTCTAAAAATAGGCGTTAATATAATTGCATATCGAAACGCCGTTTAAACATTGCTTCAAGTGTTGCGCTTTCATTGGCTTAAAAATGATTGACGTGTTTTGCGGGGCACAAAAAAGCCTTCGCTTCGTACTCTCGTCAAATAAATCGCTCGAGAAGGCGTATCACGTAGGGTTAATTTTTTGCTAATGAATGTTGACACATAAAAAGCTGGGTATTCGCGCAGGTTGACGTAATAGAGCTTTGTTTAAACATCGATTACACTTTATCGTTTTAAACGTTGTAAGATTACGACCAAACATAACGTCGACGTAAATGAACCGCACCGTAACGAAAGCGTCGAGAGAACTACTAATCTCCAGCAGTATATCAAGCTAATTAAGAAATACGCTCCGGCTTCTCTCTCTCGAGCTGCTACGAAACAAGCGCCTCTAAAATGCCAACATCTGCGTAAATAATTTAACGCCAGACATTTTTTTTCCTCTTGTCAAGGTCACTCATCCGTGTAGCCATCTTTTTCGCCAACATTTGTACAAAATATCATCCGATGTTGAATTTTTGTTGAAAATTTACCATTTTAGTATTCTTTAGCTCGTACACGCAGGTGTATTATGGAAACATTGACATGGTATCTTGTACGAGTTGACGTCATTGCGCGTATACGCTTCGAGCCATTGTAGCCGAAACTCCATCTCTCCATCATTGGATGTCGCATAAATGGAATTCTATCTTCGTGTTCCGTTTTCTCTCTGTCGTGTACCCTCTTCGTCTATATTTCTCTATGCTGTTTTCGAGCTTGAACCCTTTTACGTGTATTTTTAAAGGATTTATTTTGTCGTGTATTTCGAGACGATATTGAAAAGGTGTCTTCCTTATTCCCGCTCTACTCTACTTCCTCTAGATGATAAAATAATTACGACACGGTCCGGTGAAATATTTCTACCGTCGATGCAACCTTTTCCTCTTATTACTCCTCTAAATCCGTCTTCTATGTAATATCTCTGTCTTTATCATTCGTTCTAACAAGACTTTCGAACCAGAATACCGCGACGAAACTGAAAGATACGAATTATTTGCCAAATGTAATGAAAATTTCGGTTATGAAATAATCCAATTTCGTCGGCGAATTTGTCTTTTTCCTCTTTTTTATTTCGATGTGGTTAATGAAATGGATTAAAAAAAGACATTCTTAATAATGCATTTGAGCGTGACTTTTTGATGAAAGTAATTTCCAAAGCTGGTAGTTTTAGGGAAGGGTGGGAATAAAAATTATCAACTTTGATGGGATTTTTTCCTTTCAAAGTGAAATTTTTATAATAAGAAAGTCATCAGTGTCGCAAATTTTTCGGATCGTAATTACTCTTTTTGGCTGAAAATGCAATTTTATCATTTAGGGAGGAGTTCCCTCTGCCTCGTGGGATTTTCAGAGCGGGTGTAAATTTTTTTAATCAAATAATGCTCTAATGAAATACCGACAAAAAATTCCTATGTTTCTTACGAGCAAGAAGTGTCTAACTGTCTATTAGGGTGGGTTGTCTTTCACTTTTTTTTTTTGGAAAGTTAAAGGGGAATTCGAAAAAAGTTGTGGGGTAGTGTGAGGAGAAAAATTTGAACCTTTCACCCCGCAAATGGGGGTCAAAATTTTCAAATTTTCCAATTTTCAAAAAAAAATTGTATAAAAATTGAAATTTTTTTTTACTTTTTTGGTGACAATTAATTAATCATATTATATTCATTTGAGAGAATTTCAGCACTTTTTTTCCTCTTTTCTGGGGGTTTACATCACTTTTAAAAAATTCAAAAGTAACGTAATACCTCTAAAAAGTGGGGAAAAATGGTTAAATGTGATGCGATTTGCGATTTTAAGGCTTAGGGTGAAATCGAAAAAACACTATTTTTGGATGAAAAATTGAAAATTTCAAATAGAAAATGCTATTTTTTGCATAAAATAATGTTTGTAAGTGAATAAGGAATGTTTCTAGTATCGAAATCGATTTTTTTTCAATCACCATTTTTAACCATTTTTCTCAAAACTCGATTTTTCACCCTAAGCCTTGGTATCGCAAATCTCATCTCAAATATGTTTTTCCTCTCCTAAATGGATACAATATAAATTGACTAATTATCACAAAAAAAACAAAAAATTTTCTTCGATTTTTATATGATTTTTTTTGAAAAATTGAAAATTTTGAACCCCATCTGCAAGGTGAAAGGTTCAAGCCTGAAACCCAAAAATTTTTCCACGGTCTTCTAATATTACCCCACAATTTTTTTTCAAATCCCCCTGCAACTTTCCAAAAAGAAGGTCCATTTTACCCCTCTTTCATTTTGAAGGCTTCAAAATAACGAAAAATTGGTTCTTTCTAAATAAATTGTAAAATATGAATTTGATTGTTTCCTCAAATCATCGTACGAATCATTTGAAATTATAATGGAAAAATTTAATCTTTCGAAATTTGAAATAGGCCGAACACTTTTCGTTTTTACTTACTTGTGTAAAATTAACCGACCTTCCTTCCCTCAAAAACTTGCAATATTTTAGAATTTGTTGGAAAATTTGAAAACTCCTTGTTTCGTATTCCTGCTCCTACACCCTCCCCCCCATTCTTTTCAACTTTTTTATTTCTACTTCTAAAAATAAAATATCTCAAGAATAAAAATCTACGAGTACATTACATCAATCTTTCTTTGAAAATTAGAGGTCTTTTTTGGAAATTGTCAAGATTTATTTTCATTTTGAAATTTTGAAATCTCATCATTCGAGCAATGCGATTTTTATGAAATTGCATTTTTTTTGTGTTGAAGATGATTGGGCGGGCATCATTTTATTTTGCATATTTTGAAAATTTTGATCAATTTTTTGTTTTTTGGCTATTTTTTAGCTAAAATAACAGAATTGAAGAATTGCTAGATATGAAAAAAATTGATTTTTTCCCCGGAAAGATGATACTCTTTCCCCATAAATTCAGAATTTAAACAAAATGATCTTCGACGACGTTATTTTTTTCTCGTTAAAAAATTATTTATAGACCTACTCATTTTGATATTGAATATTTTGCATATTTCTGCTTGTGAAGTGCCTATTTTTCATATTTTGATCGTCATAGGTGCCTTTTATTTATGTGATCATATTTCAGAACTTTCTGGTCAAGAAAATACCTTGCTTTACTTACTATGTAATTGGGATCTTTGTGTAAAAAAATAATTCCGTTTTGATAGTTTTATAAAAAAAAATTCTGAAAAAAATAGCTAATTAATTTTATTATCAAGTAATTAGTGGTGCAAAAATTTCGTATTGAGTAAAAAAATGTATTAAAACGAAAAAAATTGAAATTTTTATTTAAAAAAGGGCACACATTTTCTATTTTGGACTATTTCTTTTAAAATAAAATTGATTTTTTATTTTTCATCCTCTCTCTTCATGCTTCTCTTATTGAAATTATTTTTTGAAAAAAATTTTCATGGCAAAAAAAAACAAAACTTGATGACAGGACATTGAAATTACGCAATTTTTTAATTTTTTTTCAATTCTATCTAAGTGTTTTCTCAAATTGTTCCAAAATCGAAATCAGCTCCTTGTAAAAATCACAAATCAAATTAAAAAAAACAAATTCAAGTTTGACCAGCTTTATAGATTTATTCTTTTCACTTTCATTCAGTTATCTTTTTACAATGCATGTTCTAGGGTGGTGATTGATGGTTCCCCTCCCACTAGGGCCAAAAAAGGTAATTTTAATGAAAAATTAACTGTTATGTAAGTTGAGCACAACAGGGTGAAATCATTCGCACAAAATATTTTTAAATCAAAATTATGAAATCATTTTCAAAATTCTTGAAAATTCATTTATAAAAAATTATTCAAAAACAAATTTCTCCTGTATAAAAAATCACGATTCATGAAAATCATTATTCCCGAAAAAATCTTAAAATTTGAACTTCTTTTTGACTAAGGTAGGTAGCTAGGTAGTAGAGGTACGTAATTGTGAAGTTCTTTGCTTTAAACAACACCACTTTTTTCTCATTTTGTCATTTTTAGCTCTCTTCAATGATTTTTAGACCTTTTATTGATTTTAAATGATTTTTTTGCAAGAAGAAAAATCATTTAAATTAAAATCAAATATGCAGTTGTTTACACACACCATTACATAGCTCCTTCTATGGAAACACGATTTGATTTTAGTGATTTCTTTTCATAAAAATTGAAAATCATTCCTACAAAAATGATTTTGAATCATCATATTTGAAATTATTCGCCTCAATGATTTAAATCATAAGTTTGATCTATTTTTTTTTGGCAAAATGATTTTGCCCATCTTTTGAGTGGAAAAAATTGGAAAAAATTAAAGGTGGAGTCGGAAAATCTGAAAAAGTTATATCAAAGTCAAAACTTAATTTTAGCTCCCCTTCTCCCCCCCCCCCCCCTCATCCCTTCCCATTACAAAACTTAATTTTAGCTCCCCTTCTCCCCCCCCCCCCCTCATCCCTTCCCATTAACTAGTGAAATTCAGTTCGTCTCTGAATGTAAATGAAACCCGAACAAAAATATGTTCCGAATCGTGAATAACTTATATGTATCATATCTCCTCCTCCCCCTCAAAGAAAATCCCAAAATCAAGCCTGCCTTCATATCATTAGGTAGGCATTATCTACACAAATATTTTCAAAACTTCAAAGTTTCGTCATTCTCACATTTATTCTTAGGTTTTGTAGAAAAATTTCGTTTTTTACTTGTTTACGAATCTTGATAAAAATCACAAACTTGCTAAATCACCTCAATTGTTGCTCTCCACTTTCTATTCATTTTATTCTCGATGCAACAAAACGCAGCACGTCTCCAGTGCTCCATTTCCACTCCGAATCGGCATGTTTTTGAAACCCTTGCATTATTCAAATAAGCTTTGAAACAATTCTAAAACTAAATCGAGCATCTACATAGTAAATAAAAACACGAAAACATTTACGAACCCTAAACAAACCGCTTCTACGTGTATTTTACATTTCATCATCTACATACAAACGCCCTACGCTTTACGTATACTCGTACACTTTAATGCTAATACAGTGAGAGAAAAAAAATCCACCTATATAGCTCGTTATACAATAATCAAATCGTATTTTCGCCTCGAGTGGCTGGTACAATATACGTATATTTAAAAATTGGCGGGGTAAATATTTGACATTGATGAATGAAACCATTTAGGTAGGTACCTATCGAAATACTCTCGTATTAATCGTCCATTCATCTTAGCAGCACCGACGACAAAACTTTTTCACACTTGAACGTCGCTGCTGCTGGAGCTGGCTCCTTTGACGTCACATTTCGTTATTGTTGATGTATCTTTATAGTGTAACCCTAAAATGGACTCCTTTGGCTCGTTTCCATGGCTTATATTTGGTTATTCTTAAAACAATTATGGAATTGGCGAGATGGCGATTGTTATTTTAGGGGATCGGTAGTGCGAGTGCGTGAGCTGGTGTAACAATACGAAAAGGATACGAGCTTTTGGTATAATATCGATCAGACGAGAGAATATATTTAATAAAATATACGTCTATAAGTAGATTATGTGGCAATAGGTACGAAAGATACTTTTAATCATATTACAGCGAAATATTTCCATTTCGGGTCCCGCCGGTGAAAAAGTTTCCCACGTTGAGTACACGAGCAGATTCGTACCTGGATGAGAGAATACCTACATAGAAACGAATCTGGGTCTGGCGAACAATTCGATGGCGCAGACGAACTAAAACTCGCGAGCTTTTTAGCTTTATAAATATTTATGATATTAATACGATTTAAATTCGAATCGAGCTTTTTGTAATGTTTGAATAGTTTTAATTAATTGGTATTCGTCTTTGCGAGAGGAATTGAGATTTGAAATGACGAAATGGCCGACGACTAAGATTATAACGATGGCCGAGCCGTGCAAAATATTGCACTAAAAGGCTGTAAACATTGATGCCTTCGTTAGGTAGTCGTATAATGAAAATGTTAAAGTATAAAAGCGTTCTTTGGTATCGGATGTCGCTTCCATTGCCATTAAAAACTTTTTATATACGAGATGTTTTTCGTACAGAGATAAAAAATTCCATTAACCCTTTCGAAGATGTTGGAATGGCGTTATTCGGGGGGCAGTAATTCGACGCCGAATGACGATTTAATTTTTAATCTGAAATTCGTCGGTCGATTGATCAATTGTATATTCGAGTCTTCCATTAATTAATGGTTTATCTAAGACATCTACGAGATCGAGTTGTCAATTACATTGGCTGCGAAGGAAACCGAAACCACATAGATTTACCATTCTACTCGGCTAACTAAAATGCCATGTAAAGTGAAAATCAATCTTGGTTTAGGCAAAAGTAAATTTACCTAGAGTAAAATAATACGAATACGAGTTAGGAGAACGAGAATGGCAACTGTCAAACCAACTTTTACCGCAACGTTTTATCGAACGTTGGTTGGGTTTGGTTTGTGGGGTTGCGAAATTTCATATTTTACGCTCTTGCTTTTTCCGGCGTATACCGAATACAAAGATGACGACTAACTGTTTTTTCTCTCTTTTGTTCTATGTTACAGCGAAGATATTGTTATTTTACTTGATTTTCTACGCTGTGCTGTGCGTGTACTGGGGCGGTCTATGGGTTGCATTCAGAGCTATAGCGATTAATCCAGCCAAACCGAGATACGCGTTGAAAGAATCGTTAATCGGAACTAATCCTGGTAAGTGTCGATGTAAAACCAGACATAAAAAAGTGAAGAAAAGGTACCTTAAATAGGTTACCTTGTCCTTGATCTATTCGCAGTTAAATTTGTTGAACCTTATACACGCGAAGGCTTTTTCGGCCCAATCGAAACGGCTGCATTATTCATGTAGACACCCTAAGACGACGACCTTACTTCATTGTCTTATTAATTACCGCCGCCGCGCCATATGGTGGCCTGTCTCGTGTTTTTTAACAACTAACTAAAGGTCAATATGGGCCTTGGATCGGTTGTCTTGATTCGAACCAGGCCATAAGATGCGGTGTTGCGGGCGAACGAAGTCATTTTTTTGGCTGTTTGGAGCTGAAGAGTGTATTTGGGCGTTTCGTGCGATTAACGCGTGTGGTGGGTCATTTGGGAACGAATTAGGCAACTTGTTTCACTCCTAAGTCATGCAGGGTGTTTTTATAGAAGAACGGCGCCTTGGAACTAAAAATAGTGCTACCCATATTGCACAAGTGTATGCATGTTTGACGATATGAGAATTGAAGGGGTAAAATTATGAGTCAACAGTAGTGTTTACTTCAGAAGGTTATAACTCCTTTCATAATATAGATAGACAAAATTTATTTGAAATTTCGTGTACAGCTCCAAAATTGAAGGAGCTACGACGATGTGAAAATTTGTAGGTTTTATAACTCCTTCAATTTGAGAGTTAGACAAAATTTGTGTTTCATCTTTTTGATAGAACTTTTTATTGTCTACAAAATTGATTATATGAATTTTTTGTCTAACTCTAAAATTGAAGGAGCTACAGCCATTTAAAAAATTTGAATACTCGTAATTCAATTTGAAAATCGTAATTTTTGCCTAATTTCAATATTGAAGATAATTTGAGGTATGGGTAGCAGCATCGGCGACTTGTAGGCGGTTTACTACTACTGGAACACACTGTATAAGAAGCTGTTGGAATTTATTGAAGAAAGTACCTATATCTAAGTGATAATTCGAATTCAAAATGGCTTTTGTATGTAAAAAAACCTGTCATATTTTTTTTCTATCGTAAAATCCAAACCACGATTCATTTTGAGATAAAAATTAAAAATGTCCCATTATGAAGTTTTTGAACTTGAAATCACAAATTCCGATTTTTACCATAATTTAACCCCCAAAACTGAAATTGCGAGAAAGAGAAGTATATTGCTGTATAAACACCAAAATACAGGATGTCTTGTAAGTGTATTAGCTCCTTCAATTCTGTAAATAGGCAACTCATCTTGAGTACAAATATGTTTGCTAGTCGACCTTTGAAATTGCAGGGGCAAAAATGAGTACATTTCTTCAAATTTTTTTGAGATTTTTCTCAGGGTTGGCACAGAGAATATTCTCATTGAGAATTTGCTCAACGAGCATGAGCATTTTTTAGAATATTCTTTGGAAGAAAATGTCGAGAATAACTCCTTTTTTTTTGTTTCTTTTTAAGCGATTTTAACGAGATTTTTGACAGTTTTTAGGATTTTGCGGGGATTTTAACAAAATTTTTGACGATTGTAATGAATTTTGAGCCCTTTTTCTCTCATTTCTGATGATTTCTGTTGACATTTTGATGATTTCAACAACATTTTCGATGATTTTCATGTTTTTTTTTTGGACCATTTTTATCATATTTTGAATAAAGCAAATTTCAACAATTTTTACAACTTTTGTAGATTTATTTCTTGATTTTTTGACCATTTTTACGATAATTTCACAAAATTTTAAGCAAAATGATAATTATGCTCGAATGTTGGAGAATATTCGCAAAATGTGAGAATTTTCTGGGAATTTCCCGGTAGGAGAAAAATGCTCGAGCATTTGCCAGCCCTGATTTTTTTCAATTTATTGCAGTAGGTTATATTTCAACTGTTCGATACAAAGAGTTGCGGTTTGCAGTTTTTGAAGGAATATGGAATATTTAATATGGCTTTTTTATCTCAATTTTCATCGGTTTAATTTCGAACAAGATATAAAAAATATGAAAAAAATTCTAAATTTTATTACAATCCGTCTTAATTATGAATCTGGCCTGCATTTAGAAAAATGTTCACAAAACCATCAAGCGAAAATCGAATTTTGCCTCTAAATTTTAAAGGATTGGCAAACATACATACTCGAACTCACGACGAGATGCCTAATAAACGAGTTGAAGGAAAAACCTTAGTTTTGGAACAACCTGAATACTAAGTTTTTTGATTGCTGATTTCGATTTTCCAATTTTTCGTTCTCAAACTCAAATAAGCTTCCGAGAGGGAATGCAATTAAACCCAAAATTTCGAGAGTGCTTTTCTGAAATTTTAGAAGAGAATCTCCGTTCATTCTGAATTTTTGAGTGAAATAATTATTGAAATAAAAATTTGTTTCTTCAAAAAAAAAAATCTGATTTGTTTTGTTTTGCTCCCATCCCTTAAAGTTGTTTCTTTTTATTAAAAAATAAATCTTAGAAACTTTTACCCCCCCTTCCCCTCCCTCCTCATGCAAAATAAATGGTACCAAATCTCTCTCCAATTTTCAAAAAAAAATTTAATGCGATGAAAAAATTTTTTTCCTGATTTTTTTTGCTTCATTCCGTCCTGATACTTCCCCTTTTTTTGAAATAACTTTCAGATTTCATTTATCCCCTCCAATGAGAAAATCTCACTTTTATTACACAAAAGAGGGTAATTGAGATTTTTAATTTGAGGGAATACTGAGAGGGCCTGCGAAAAAAAAAAAATTCAAATTTCATCCAATTTTCATTTTTTTAAATTTTTTTAAAGATGGGGGCTTGGAGGCACCACCTGAGATTAAGTTAAGGATAGATAGAAAACAGGGAATTCTTTTTCTCATAAAAAGGAACAATTTTGAGAAGTGGGCGCGGTAGCAAAAAAATTCAAAAGTTCAAAAAAATCGAATCAAAACCATGATTTGAAATTTTAAAAATCTTTTAAAAAATCAGTTGGAAGAATGAGTATTAATTTTAAAAGTAAACTATTTTTGTTATGTTCATTTTTTGGCTAAAATCAAAATTGAAGGGACTGAGTGACATTAAAAGTAAGAAAATTTGGAAAAATTATTCATTTTTCGAAGTACTATTCATTCCCAGCAAATTATTTTTTTAGAATTTTTTCGTTGCCCCTTCAATTTTGAAGTTGAGCGAAAATCATTTTATGTAAATTTGTTCCATTTTTAAAGTACTTCCTGTTCCTAGAATTGAAAATTGATTTTGATTCGTTTTTTTAAAAAAGAAATTTACGCCTTCAATATTTGAGGTAGGCAACATGTTCATCAGAAGTGTTTTTTTTAGTGGTACCCTGTTGTATCCAAATCTCACCTATAGCAGGCGACTCTCGAGTCTTGAAACACACTCTATAATTCAAAAATAAGTATTTCAAGAATTTACCACGTAAAAAGAAAAATGAAAAGTCATTGATTTTACTAATCTTCAAATAAAAACCTTCTTAAATTTACTGCTTCGGCAATTATTTTGTATTAAAAAATGATCTTGGTGGGAGGGAGATGAAGCTTATCTCCTGTATAGGTATTAAATTTTCTATATTTATACTTTAAAATTGATCTTCGTATATTCTTTACCACTTACCAGAAATCATTATTTTTCACCAAGGTGATCTATGTTTTAGTTCATTTCTTTGATATTATTTCAGGGCTGGTTAATCCACATTCATAAATTTAGGTAAAAATGCTCGAATTTTCATCAAAGACCACAAAACATGTACTCGAATAACATCAAAAACCACAAAACCCTTGTTTCCTAGATTACGAACATAATTAGGGGCATTTTTGAACATCTCTTTCGATAAACTCAAAACCTACTTCACGTCGAAGTGGCGCAAAAAAAACAGGTCGCGACGTGAAAACTTGCGGAATAATACAACAAAGACCATAATAATCTAAACGACCGTAATTAACATAATTAAATAAAAACCAAAGCGCGAGGTGAATTTTCACGTTCGTTAGGTTACAGTTGATATCTTCTAAAAGGGTAATTAGGTGTCACAAGTTTGTTTGATCACGTATCCCCCGCTTCAATTCCCCACTCGCGTTGTGAAAACGTGTTAAAAACTAGAACGAAAAATATTATCGATTGTGTTCGCTTAGCATTAGACGAATAGAATTTTTAAATAAAAAATTAATGTTTCAGGTTTGGGTTTCCGACCAATGCCTGCCGAAGAATTCGTCGAAAGCGCTTTAATTTGGTACAACCAAAATAATTTCGGTTATTTGAATTGGACTACTCAATTGGAAACATTTTTAAAACGTAAGTATACCTGGCATCGTATATTGAAAAAAATTCTATACAATGGTTCTTTTATTACCTTTTTTTTTTTGCTATTATTTCTTTTTTTTTTGTAAACGTTCCAATTAAAGTATTGGATTTTCCTTCGCCAGCTTTCTTTTCATCTCGATTAAGTACTTGGCGATTGATTTTCGTTCTAATTAGTAATTTTCAAGTTTTCCTTTTCGAGTGCTAACAACTTGAATCGACATCCGGCTTGTAAAAAGATTTTCACTCTCGTCTTGTAACAGCGTGAAAGCGACATTATTCAATTTATTTCTCATTTTTCAAATAACGTTAGCTAATAATTTCCAAGACATTTGAACGTTTCCAGGCGAGATTTTTCGTTTAAAACGTCCTTCAATTTTCGTCGCTCATTTTTTTTCGACGTAATGCGACAAAATGGAAAATTTTGCAGTAAATTGTTATTTAGGAACTTTTTTTTATTTTTAAAAAGCTTTATCTAAGTACTTATTAATAATTTGATTTTTTTTCGCAGCCTATGCTGAACCATTCAAAGCACCCGGAGGAGGTAGAAATCTTCAAAATTGTACTCACGAAAGTCCAGCTCTTCCTGGTAAAGTATGCAGAGTTCCTATCGAAAAATTTGCGCCGTGTGATATTAAACATTATCAATACGATAGAGGATCGCCGTGCATATTTTTAAAATTAAATAGGGTAAGTGGTTTCATTGATAGATCCAAATTACTGCATTAGTTTTGAATTTAATATATCTTTATATAAGCAAAATGGTAAAAAATGATTTCTCACGTGAAATTTTTTTTGCAGATTTTCAATTGGATTCCAGAATATTACAATGATACTAAATCTCTACCAGAAAAAATGCCACTTCATTTGAAAGAAAGAATTAAAGATATCGAATCGAGGAACCGAAGAGAGGTTGGTATTCGATGCAATATTTTATGTCACGAATACCTATTTTATTAGGCGTTTATGTATATGGAAATATCTCGTTTTGATGTAATTTTAAATTCAGGATTAGCAGTATACGATTTTATTTCAATATTTATTCGTATTTAATGGAGTTTGAAATATTTTCGCAGATGAACACTGTTTGGGTTTCGTGCGAAGGTGAAAATGCTGCTGATAAGGAACATATCGGCCCTATTAGCATGTCTCCGTCACCCGGATTTCCTGGTTTTTATTTCCCATTTTCCAATGTCGAAGGTTATTTGAGTCCTCTGGTTGCTATTTGGTTCGAAAAACCTGTCAGTAAGTAGATTATTTTTTTGTTTGATCTCATCGTCGAAATTTTTGGCATTTTTTTTGCATCGAACGATTGGAAAATTGAAATCAGATGTATGTTCCTAACCTATTCCGATATTTTTTTCAATGAAGTACGGGCAAGACCCAAGCAGAGCACCTATTCCGAAGGAAATCTTGATTTACATACAAAATCAAAGGTTTTGTAGCCGAAAATTTATTCTCGGCCATCTTCAAGGCTCCCGTTTCATTTATACAGAAATAGGAGGGGGAGTTTAGATTGGAATAAGCCGATGAGAGGCAGAAAAGGCTCAGATTGGTTATTTAAAGAAACGAATTAGAGTTGGCATCATTGGAGGAACAAAAAATTGAAAATTACTCTCTCGAATAGAATTTTTTGATTTTTTTGACATTTTATTTTGACTTGAAATGCGTATTTTCTAAAATGAAAAGTACCTAGTCAATTTTCCAACTTGAACCAAGTTTTTGGATTAAAAATGAAATTCCATTCATCTTTCATTTTAGAAGGAAGCAAGCTCGTCAATGTTTGGTTCGACCTCTATTGTGCGGTCAGCACGAAAAAATTGAAAATTTTGGTATTTTTTGGTCTTGAAGAAATTATGTTTTTGCTTGAAAACTAATTCACCCAGTCTGGTGTAATTCATTTCTTTAGAAATAACAACAATTCACTCATTTCTGATCCAATCATTCGCAAATGACTCATATTCACTCGAATCATTCGTGAACGGCTCATATTTAATCGAAACGTTTGTGAACGTCTGAAGCTCTGAACAACTCATATTAGATTTGATTGATCAGATCTTTGGTGAATAACTCAAGCTTGATTAAATCGTTCAAAAGCGATTCCCGATTCATGTTTGATTTAATCGTTCGTGAACTGTTCTCCGATATACGATCGAATCATTCATGAACGATTCATACATAGAAGAATAGTTCGTGAACAAATTTTCATGAATGATTTATATAATCCTCTGAAATGATGAAATCGTTTGCGAACGGTCCATATGACAATTGACACTTGACAGTGATGGAGAAACTGAAACTTGAACTGAAACTGAAAAAAAACTGATCGTACCTATTTGAAACTGAAACTGAAATGATTTTAATTTTTAATTTTTAATTTTTAATTTTTAGTTTTATTCAAATTGGGCACGGATGGAAAACTGAAATATGAAACTGAAACTAAACTGATAAAACTGAAAACTGAAATAATTTTTCGAGACTGAAACTAAAACTAAAACTGAAAAATCAAAAACTAAAACTGAAAACTGGAAATTGAAACTGAAAGAATCATCGGTTTCAGTTTCAGTTTTTTTTATCCTAAATGCCAATTCTTCTTTTGTTTCAACGTCACACCGATAGAACTGGAAACTGAATTGATTTTTCGAGACTGAAACTAAAACTAAAACTAAAACTGAAAACTGAAACTAAAATCTATAAAACTGAAACAGAAAAGTGAAAAGTGAAACTGAAACTAAAATTATTTCAGTTTTCCATTCCTGAAATTTGGACTTGAAAGTTATGTTTTCTTTTTCTTTAAGTATAAATTATAATAATTACCCATCACGATTTCAATAGTTTTGAAATTATCAATTTCCAGCAGTAGGTACTTGTACCTGATGGAAAACTGAAACTGAAACTAAAGCTAAAAATTGAAAAAAACTGAAACTAATACCATTTCAGTTCCTCCAGAGACATTATTTTTCAATTTTTCTTTTGCTTTCATAAGAAATTAAATCAATCAAAATTCAAACTTTTTACTCTGTTATTTTTGGAAAATAAATTTTTATGGTCCAATTTGATTGTTAAAAAATGGTTTACTTTTTTTCAAATTCGAATTAATACTCAATAAAAAAACTTTTAAAAAAATCAATCATGAGAATTGAAAACTAAAACTGACGTGAAAACAGCTGAAACTATAAAAAATAAAAAATGAGAGCTTAAACTGAAACTAGAACGGAAAGTGAACCTGAAACTAAAATCATTTCAGTTTTCCATCACTGATTTTGATTCCAAGTCAAAAACCGGGAACTGAAACTGAAAAAAAAAATCAAAACCAGTGATGAAAAAACTGGAATTTTAACTGGAATTGAAACTGGAATGAAAAAAATTCTTGGAAAACTGAACTGAAAATGAAATGAGTTTCAGTTTTCAGTTTTAGCTTTCTATTTTTGACTTGAAATTGATGTTTTAATTTGACCCTTCTTTTTCTACATAAAAAGTGATACCTAAAACTGAAACTGATAGTAATTAAATACAGAAAACTAAAAACCTAAACTGAAACTGAAATGATTACAATTTCCAATTTTCCATTCCTGTTCAGTGATGGAAAAACTAAAAACTTGAACTGAAACAGAAACAGAAAAAAAACGAAATTAACAGAAATGAAAAAACTGAAAACCGAAAACGGAAACTGAAACTGAAATGATTTCCAGTTTCAGTTTTCAGTTTTTTTGACTTTTTCATTCTTGAAATTATGCTCCAAAAACTTGAAATTTAGTGACGAAATATTGTTCTCTGAGCAAAAATGCTCTAACAAAATTGGAATTTGGAAATTTGGCTAATTTTTCTGGAAATTTTATGAAACGTGCAGATTATTTAAAGAATTACCTTTTTAGTTCATGTATGATGTAATATGGCTGGTGATAAATATTAATTTTTCTGTAGAAAAAGAACTAAGAAGGCTTGATAAAGCATAAATTTCAAGTCAAAACTTCAAAAGCTGAAAACTGAAAACCGAAAATTGAAACTAAAATTAATTCAAAACTGAATCTGAAACTGAACTGAAATGGCCAAAACTGAAAACCGAAAACCGAAACTGAAACTGGAATTATTTCAGTTTTTCATCGCTAGTTTATGAAAGACTCATATTTAATCGAATCGTTCACGAAAGATTTTCTCATCTTTTTTGAAATCGTTCGTAAACGACTCTCTCATATATTATGGAATCGTTCAAGAACCGCTTGTGTTCATTGTTCAATGGAATTGGTTGTATTGAACTATTGATCCAATTCAACCACATCCCACTAAATCATTCACGAACGATTCATGTTTGATCTGATAACTCGAGCAGGAGTCATATTTAGTCGAATCATTCGCAAATGATTTTCTCATTTTTGGTGAAATCGTTCGCGAATGATTCGTGAGGCGAAATTTTGTATGAACGATTCACTTATCTAACGCTGACGCATCTTAAATCAGATTATTCGCTTGCATGGAAGGTACCCAAAATTTTTGAAAAAATTTACGACCAGACTAAATGGGAACCAGAACCACGCGTTAAAATTAAATTTTTATTTAAAAAATTTGCAAACGTGATGGTTTTTTTTAGAAAATTTGGGAAATTTTGCATTTTGAGTTGGTAAACATTTTCTATCTGAGAACGAATTGGAAATTTTCAATTTTTAGCCCCTTCAGACTTCAATGATACCAACATTGATATTTTTCTTGAAAACCCACCAACTGAAAGTTGAATATCGTGATTGGAAAATGCACTTCGTGTAGTCTAAAAGCTATTCCATGTCATTTGATAAAATTACCTACTCACCTACTGAAATTTGCCAACATCAACTCACCCACCTACATCACCCCATTTGACTATAATTTATGCCACATTTTGCTAAAAAAATTAATTTCTATTGCAGAGGGCGTATTGATAAACGTCGAATGTAAAGCTTGGGCCAAGAATATCGAATACGATCGCCACGACAGAAAAGGTTCCGTTCATTTCGAACTAATGATCGACTAAACAGATTCGCCAACCGAACTCAAAGGACAGATACGGACTTAGTAATAAAAATAAAGTGCTTTTAGGAATTAAAACAATTTTTTTTCAATCATTAGTAGCTGCGTGAATATGCGAAGGTTGAATTCGGTGAATTTTCAAACGAAAGTGACACTGCCTCATTAAAATTTTAGATTTATGTGAACAGTATTAATGATTACAAATAACCACATACACACTGAGAGAAACGCATTCACCCAAGTTGTTGTTCATCGATCAAAATTTCCGTGTATAGCTTTCCTTTTATTTATTTTTTTTAAAAACTAAAAACTAAAATTTTTTTATCAATTTTTTGTTTGTTTTTTTTTTCGTTATTTAGACGCGAATAGATGAATGCCGTAGTTATTTAGTAAATAAGCAAACTATATTTAAAATCAAGTAGAGCGATAGTTACCGAAAAAAAATTCGTATTGACTGAAGCAATATTCTCTGTCGCAAAATCTTCGGATGTGAATCTTGATTTTAAATTCATTTTTATATTTTATTTATCGATTATAATAGGTCGTCAGTATACCTACCCTTTTTTTTTCGTTTCGTTTCGTTTCGTTTTGTTTCGTTCTGTTTCGTTTCGTTGTTTTTATAAACATTTTATGCAATAGGGTTTTTATGTTTAGGTAAATGGAAATTTAAGCTTGAAGATAATTTGGCATTATCGAATACCTATATATTTATATAAGACTATATAAACGTCAACGTTGTTGTATTTGAAAAATTTATACTATGATAATTCATGGCTAGTCGTTAGTTTTATGTATTTATATTATCTTGATATCTCTTATGACGTTGAATTGTTGTATTTTAGGGCCTATTACACAATCAAGAAAAACTATACGTTCGAGATTTATTATCGTTTTTTACGCGTAATCGTTAAGCTTAATATATTCAATCGATCTTTATGTTTAAATTTGAAAAAAAAAACCAGTCCGAATTTCAACACCAATTTAATATATCTAAACGCATTCTATCAATACATTTCAAAAGTCCAAAGTCCAAATGTAATATTCAACCAAAATTCATCATCGTAATGTGATATTGAAAATATCAAAATTTCGGCCGAATGAAAATCAACGAATGTGTAATTAATATAATCGAACGATGTAAACAAATTTTTCGATATTCGCAGTGTGATGGCGTTTACGTTGTACCATTCGATTGAAAATCCGATTAGGAGAATGCCCATAATACGAAAGAAAATAAACGAAGCCGTTGCATTGCGCAATCTTTTAAAAAGATGACCAATCCTGTATTATTTTCTTTCTATTTTTTGTGATTGTTTTGCATGCCCCCTGCCCCCCTTTGAACTGAAACTTAATAATTTAAAAAATTATTCAGTAAGTTGTAGCGATGTAATGACGAATTACAAGCGTGATTAATTATAGAGAAGCGGGTCTATAATTTTTATTTTATTTGAGGGAGCATATGCGCTCATTTAAATTTATATTTATTTTTAAGTATGTTTTCTCTTTGTGTTTAAAATTTAAAAAAAAAAACTATACTAGAATCACGAGTTATTTTTTTAACGTTTTTTTTTTTGTCTTGTTTCGTTTATGTTTTTATTTTTCGTTTTTTTCTCATTTTTAAAAACAAAATACTTACCTACGATATCTGCGAATACGACGATTAGTTTCTTTGTTTTTTCCCCTCCGTTTTAGAATACTCTGCTATTGTTTTGGTAAATGTGCATTCATTGTTGTAGATATTAATTTAAAACCTACGTAGGCTAACGTTAAATTTGTTAAGTGAGATATACGTGGATTTTTAGGTAAAAAAATGCTGGTGACCACGTGATTTGTATATATCAATGCAAAGGAAATGTATAAGAGAATAAGGCGAGGCAAGTTTATATCGTGCTGACAATAGATTGTACATAAAAATGATATTGTTATATAAATTTTTTTTATTAGTTTATTCTGTAAGAGATGAAATGTAATGTAATTCATGAAATTGCCATGCATTTTTACCCCCGCCCTACTCCACCTTCAAAAAAAAATGCAGTCAGTTTTTACAGATTAAAAAATTACGAAAGCTAAACAATCAGCGATTTTTATTTACCTTTTGCTATATGTACCCAGATTATTTATTTTAATTTTTAGATCAAACCTAAGGTTTAAGATATATTGCTAGTTCATTTTGGAAAAAAAATAGTTTGATTTGATTGCGTTTGTTAAATGTCTACATAGAGTCGGTTTACCTATAATAATTTCAAAAAATATTAAAATTATAAAAAAAAGTACGAACTGTAGTCGACGTAGAAGTTATTAAATATTAGTATAAAGCCGGCAATTTGATCGATACGATGAGAATTTTGTTAAATAACTTATTTGTTAACTAGTTTAGTAGTTACCATATAAGAAATTCATGATTTTTTACTAAGTGTACATTTTTGCGTTAATTTTTAAGTATGTTTTATTTCGTGTTTACACGAAACTCATATTTCATCGCGTATAACGTTACATAAGTACATAAATGGTTTAAATAGGGAAATTTTTAACATCGTTTTATACGAAGCACACACAATTGTACGAGAAGAACTTCGAAGGAAAAAAAAAACAAAAATGTATTACGGCATGTAATATCGTATAATATTATACCAACGACGACGAATTTTTGTATTAAATATTATATTTAAAAAAATGAATATTTTTTATTTAAAATTCAAACACGTTGTGTCTTCTTTGTTTTAATTGTTTTTTTTTGTCGCGTATAACATTCCTTTATTTGATAATTTAGATGTATGATGATTTTTTCTTTCCTTTTTTTCTTTTTTTTTTCTTTTGATTTCGCGTATTTGTGAAAGAAATTTAGGGCTAGCTCTTGATACGCGCGTTTTGTTTAACACATGCTAGTCATTTTTTTTATGATAAGGTAGATGAATATAGAGCTAGTCCTACTTATTTATAAGTTTATTGATTTTAACGCTATCGTTGTGAATTACATAATCAGAAAAAGTTAACGTTTAAATGTTATATACTTATATTACACCACTATCGCTATTAAGAGCTCATCATGAAAGAGTGCAAATTTTAATTTAAATGTATATATTAAATAATCAATCTTCTTGTTATTGTTGCTTCCTTTTAGCGTAATAAAACATATAAAATTGTCCGAGTTTGGGTTTATTTTTTCATCGTGTGGTTAGAATTCGGTGGAAATAACGTTTCTATACCGGTTTGGATTCGAATCGTATGTAGTTTTAGTTAATTGGTGTGAAAAATACGGAATTGAACCGGTTTTCAGTTTCCAAAAGAACGTAATACGTATTTACGGCAAACCGAATAGGCAATTTAATTAACGTGTGTAATTTTTACGTTACTTGTTGTGCAATACTATGGCAACACTGATAACTGTGTTTTAATTTTTTTATATGAAAATAGTAAGAAATTGTCATTTTTGGTCAAAATTCTGATTTCAGAGTAGAAATTATCGAAATTGTCATTTTAAATTAAAATTTGCCATTTTTGGTTAAAATCGTTGTTTTTCGTCAATTGTCATTTTTTTTGCTGTAAAAATTAGGTTCTTGAGAAAGATCAAGAACGAAAGAAAGAATTCATGAATGATTTAAATTTACAAAGAACGCGAACAAGAACCAGAATAGTTTTTGAAATTTGACAAAAGATCAAGAACGAAGAACGGGAAGTCAACTTCATATTCTTTCAACGCGACGTACTGAGTGCAAAAATTTCAATTTCATTTCATTCAAATTTTGAATTTTTTTATTATCGAAATTTCGAAAAAAATTGCATCTAATTTAGAGAGACAGACCTGAATAAAAAACGTTAAGAGAAAAAAAACAGAATATTTACATTATATTAGGTACAACTACATACTACATAAATTATGTACATTAGGGTGGAGCGCGAAAAAAAACATACCTCAGATTTTGACCAAATTCATGGGGGTGGGTCATATTTATATGGGGACGAACCATGAAAAATTTTAGACCTCTAGCTCAAAGGGAAGTGGAGCTAGGGGGCCTCAAAGTGGGATAACTTTCGAAAAAAACGTGGTTTTTGGCCAT
>FIZU01066538.1:0-12027 GCA_900064475.1 Pseudococcus longispinus
AAATTACTAGTAGGAATTTGACGAAATTACTACTAGTGAATTTTTTTACTTTTTTTAAAGTACATTACTAGTAGTATTTTTCCACATGGGTTTTCCCCGAATTTTTGTGTAACTTCCAAAAAAATCAACTCCCTTACCCAATGTTTGAAAAAATTTCTTGTTTTAGGCCCTATTTGTTCTCGGAAAGGGTAAAAAAATTCTCTAACATCAAATCCATTCAGCTACGCAAGCCAACACAAAAAATTGCAAAAAAAAATACCAAC
Source organism: Pseudococcus longispinus (assembly GCA_900064475.1). Lineage (NCBI taxonomy): Eukaryota > Metazoa > Arthropoda > Insecta > Hemiptera > Pseudococcidae > Pseudococcus > Pseudococcus longispinus. The sequence goes on from FIZU01066538.1 coordinate 264, forward strand.
ACGTGATAAAAAGGCAACGACTCCACACAGACAAATCAAGGTTTCCAAATCAATCAACCGACTTGTTCGCAATTTCATTGATCTTCTTCGGTAAATTAACAATGAACTTTTGAACTTTTGCGATTACAAAGACGTAACAAAAGATCCTTCAAATGGCTCCCACGTCTCTTACTCGTACTGTCCAACCAAGACCATTTTTTCATTCGTACCGGGCAAAAAAAAATTGCAGAGTTGTCGTGCGTTTAACTGATCGTCGTATAATTAACACCGGTCAGAGATTCGTTTCGCTCTCGACTCTATATTGTTTCTCTATTATTACCATCATCAGTTTACGCCGCCGAGCAACGTAAATAACACGTACACTCGAATAAATCCGTTTACAGCGTCGTTCAACTGCAGCATTATTTCCGACGTGGCATTTGAATCGCGAATTATGCAATCAGATCAACACATTCTCTGCGAATTAAAACACCATCGAACGATTTACTTTCATATAAAAAATTACTCTTCGAAATGCACGTACTTAGTAGGTACCTAAATATGAAAAATTATTCGACGAATTGGTAATCGGAATTATTGATTTCGGAAGGATATTAAAAACAATACTTCGCTCGTAAAAGTGAACTCGACGATAAAATTTTCAGCCTTATGAAAAGTCAAACAAAACTTCCGATATCTTAGTCTAGCCTTCCCTTTTCATTGTTTCCTTCGCAAACAGACAAAAAAATCGTAAAATTTCACATCGACGAAACTTCTGTTCAAACATCTATTAAATATTTTTCCTATAACTTCGTCGAATATCGTACGTACAACATTCGACGAACGAATTTTTTCCAGTACGAGTACACAACGAAACTTTCTCGAAGATTTGTTCGCTTCTAATCGGTAATATAATTTCGAAAAACAGCTAAAAAATTCGCGATGAGAAAGAAAAAGGTATAAAATGAATTCGTATAAGACCGAAACGTAACATAAAAACCCACTTTTTATAAATTCGCTTCGACGCCTTTTATTTGTCACATCATTACTTCAATATCCAACAAGTTTCTTCGATTAATTGTAAACGAAGTGGGTAAATGGTTCAAGATCGATATCAATTTATAAACTGCTTTCTTCCCTTATACCCAGACTACGAATATCGAGAAGATATCTATAATACACTCGTATTGTGGATTATTTGTTCGTCGACTTTAAAATAATATTTTGCCGAGCTAAAAATTGACAAGTATCGAGTGAATGAAAACACATATAGGAAAACATTAGAAAAACAGAGGCTTTTCATGTTATCAAGATTTTGCCCAGTCCCGCCGCGTCGGTATCACTCCATTAACGTTATTTTTATTTAATACTCGAGAAAGTAATCAATCTTTACGTTTGTCAAATCCGAAAGTAATCCGAACTTGATAAATGAAATAGAAAAACTTGCTTTGAAAGAATACGCCCGCGATTTTTCTCCTTTTTTTTGTTCTTTTATCCGTTTTGTCAATCAATTTTCCTAAACATTATTTGCTAACTTGTTTACCGACTTTTATTCACCTTTGTATTTGTTTTTAACGAAGAGGTTGTAATTTCATTTCGACCAAAACTCCCTTTTTCCATGTGTACTTTTTCCTTAATAAATCGACGAACGAGAATAACTCGGGTAAAAGCGAGGTAAATAATCGCGACGAAAATAAACACTGCGTCATTTTTTATGCATTAATACCCTCGACGCGATCAGGAGCTTTTATTCGATAAGTTGGCAAAATATACCCACTAAACATACGCCGCAACTGTACACTCATGGTGTACCTGACCTTTGAATAGGTATACTTCATTTGGTTTACTTATAGCGAAAATCATATTTTTTTCACGGTGTTGCATTGCAGGATTCAATTTATTTATTAATTCGATTTTGCGAAAACCCAGGAAAATATGGTGAGATTTGTGAAATAATACGAAAATCATTCAATAATATATATAATCAAACATTCATCAAAAAATACAATGAAAATTTAACTAAACTACAGAAAAAGTGGTTCAAAATGGATTAAAATCATTAAAATGTTACCGAAATCATTGAGAAATTACCAAATTGTTAAAAAGTTTAAAGATATTTGAAAAGTGGATTGAATTAATTTCTTCTTATTTTTGGCTATTAAAGCACATTTTTATGGTAATTTAGACAATTTCAAGAATCTTTCAACAAATTTTTCAGCAAATTTAATATTTTCCCCCTCACCTCAAAACAATTCCAAGCAATTTTCAACAACTTGCAGCGTGTTTTTTCAATTTTCCTTCCTACGAAACTGTTTTCAAATATTTTCACAATTCTTGGACGAATGTTTCAATTCATGTTTTCAAGGACTCATCTACTCGTATGATTTCCATCAAAAAAATTTTACGTAACATTTACGAAAAAAATGTTTTCAAAGCGGTAACAATTGTAGCCATGAAATATCAAATAATGTTTCACAATTCATCCAAAATCAACCCATTTAGAGAAAATTATTCGAATTTTTGAGGTTTTTCCGCAATTTTTCAACAACTTCATAACTTTGAAGCAATTTGTGCCTAGGGCTGAACCTCGCTCCCCTCCAAAAAGACAATTTTTATTTTCAATCTGAAAAAAGTCATTTGGGTTGAAAATTTTGTGAAAGAAAAGCCCATTTTTTTATCCCAAAGATGAAAAGTTTTGCATTCGAGACGGAAAAATTCGAAAAGATTCTATAGAAAAATTGTTTGGAAAAAACATTTATAAAAAACCTTGTCACATGTTCGTCAGCCTCCCCCAATGAACCAATTTTGACTATTTTTCTTTCAAGATGTTTTTTTATGCCATGTAGATGTGTCATCTAGCATCGAGGGCCAAAAAATCAAATTTTCGTCATTCATGAATTTTTTTTTGAAAATTTTCAATTTTTTTGGGAAATATAGTCATATTAAAGATAGTAAAAATCAACGTTACATCATTTTTAAAACATGTTCTGACAATTTTTAACCGACGAAAAAATTAACATTTCTTCACTTCTGTCATTTTACAACAATTTTGGAATTTTTTCGACTTTTTTGGAGAAAATTTTCAAGGTTGGTACAGAAAAAAAATAAAAATTTCGCAATTTTTCCAACATTTTAATAAAACTTTTTAGGAAAAAATGAAACGTTGACAGTTTACCAGCCTCTTCGAATGGACTTATTTTGACCAATTTTGTAGATTATGGAATATTAAGCATCAATGCCCCAAAAATTTCAAATTTGAAACAAAAAAAATCGTTGTTTTGTCATTTTCCATCAATTTTGACTACTTTTCAGTTTTTTTTAGAGACAATTTAGAAAGTGACAAAAAATTAAAATAGATAAAACTTCGTCATTTTCCCAACATTTTTGACATTTCTTTTTTTTTTTTTGGAAAAAATGAAACATTGTGACAGTTTAAGCTGTGTCATCAGTCATCGCGAGTCAACAATTTTCCAATTTGAAAAATAAAAAATAAAAATTTTGTTGTTTTTTTAAACATTTTCAACATCTTTTTAAAGCAGAAAAGAAATCAAAATTTCCACCATCTTCGTCATTTTTCAACGATTTTGACTTTTTTTGAGAAAATCTTCAAAGGGACAAAAAATTCAAAATTAATCAAAACTTCGTCATATTTTTTCAACATTTTTGACATTTCTAAAACCTTTTTTGGAAAAAATGAAACATTTTGACAATTTGCATTCCACTTCCATGATCCGATTTTTACCATTTTTTTTATCAAAATGTTTCTCTCACGTGTAGATAAGCCATCATCTCATTAAGCATCAAGGTTCAAAAATTTTCAAATTTCGGACAGAAAAAAAATCAGAATTTCGTCATTTCGTTAGTACATTTTTGACATTTTTTACCTTTTTTTTTGAAAAAATTCTCAAATTTGGGACAGAAAAAAATCAAGATTTCGTCATTTTTTGATATTTTCGGCATTTTTACAACTTTTTTGGAAATTAGAAAAATTTGTGACAGTTTGCCAGCTTCTCCCAAAGGACCGATTGATCATTTTTGAACAGGAGAAACCAAAATTTCGTACAGTTATTCAGTATTTCTTGAAATTTGTTTATAACCAATATTTTCGTGGAAATAGAAATTCTAAATTTTCTAGTGATTAAGGTACCTTCACAAATTCGCGGGGCATTTTTTTACTTATCCCTCCCCAATTTTCTACCATATTTTAACATTCATTATCGCATTGATGTGCACTTTTTTCGACGATTTTGCAAAAAAAACTTGTTCATTTTGTAGCTTTTCAACATACTTCCTTTCTTGGCCTTTTCTTCCTGAAATAATAAATTTCGAAAAAGAATTGTGAATTTTTATCACTAACTAATACAGAAAAATATTTCACAGTATTAATTCTTATTTGGTCGAATGATTTTTTTAAAGTCTATGTCTTAATTTTTTCATTTATCAACTTTACCAAATTTGTCCAGACTCCCAAGAGACTAGCTAATTCAAGGCACATCTCGATGGAGATATTGGATCACCGCATAATTTACATAATGCTTTGATAATCTTACTATAATTTTCATTCTAATTGCAGACTTTCCAGTATCCAAAAACTATATGCACAGATGTAATTGCCACGCCAATTAATACAGTTTTTCGACCGTCACCGTGCATACGATAATTAAAATCCAGACAAAATAACAAACAAAAATCCGGATAATCTCGCTAAAAGATACGCCATCCATTTCGATAAAGATCGAGCATATTTACCTACCACATACGAAGATAGACACCAGTCGTAAAACAAATTCCACCATAATGCTGGTAATAAAGTAACTACGTAACGAGTGCTGAGTGATACGACATTCGACACTTTCGTCTTGATATTTGTAAATACTTCGACCTCCGACCATTTTAGATGATTATCGAACATTCCCAAGATTAATCATCGGATGTTCGGAAAATACACCGGTACGGAAGCCAATCACATACACATTTATTGCGATACAATTACCCATCGAAAGCGATTATCGCTCTCTAAATATTTTGAATTTTTTTCACCACTATAACCGCACAGCTTTTACGACAAAATCGTCATAGGCTTCGGCGACTACCACAGTGGAATACGCCGACCAAGCAATGGCGCTAATCATAATGGGAAAAATGTCAGAGGCAATAAAAGTTGTCTCGTGTATAGGAAGTGTACATACGGAGAACTACTTTCATTTTCTTTCTCCGTTCGCGTACTTGGAGAAGAACTTGACACGATATTAATTCGTATCGGTCATCTTGGACGTAGTACTGGAAAAAAGCCTTGGTGGGGGTATTTTATCTTCGTACCTTAGCACCGGTTTTATTTAAAACGAATTATTCGCTTTATAAGGTAAACATCGTTTTATAATATTCGGTAAAACTGTGTGCTCGTGGAAAAGTTTGCAATTATGGTGAAAATGAATACTATACCGGTAAGTTTATACCTAAATCTACCTATAACTATATTTTTTCATTACTTTACATTAAAAGTGTTATAAATTCAACGTGGTTTTTTTATTGAAAAAAATAGCACTGTTTGATTTCAATTTTTTTTTAATATACTGGTGATTTTTTTTGCTTCATTTTTACTGCAAAAAGCTAACCCTTTTATAGTCTACTTTCGACTGTAATGTTATTCGTTTCGAATATAATTTTCATTTTTTGGTAAAAGTTTATCGACCAAATAAGAATTATTACTTCATCAAGGTTTTTAAAATAAACCTCTCTCGAATTGAAAATGGAAGAAAAAAGCTTTCGGAAAAAAATTCCACTTTCGCTGGTTCATTTTTTTGCGCCAAGTGTACCACTATATTTTCATTTTGGAGAATAATTAATACTTAAAAACTCGCGACAAGGAAACCGCCTTCATTTCCTTAAAGGAAATGGGAAATTTTCGTCGAGTGTAAAATCAAAAAACCAACTTTCAATTTCGATATTATAAAATAAATTTTCCAAAGAGTTGTTTGCCGATAGAGGGAAAACTTTTGTTTGGTGACGAAATTAAAAATTATCGTAGCCCCGAATGAAGTTTGCTTCACGCCACAATGAGAAATATTTAAAACCTTATTCTTATTTAACTTTTAAATGAAAATTTTAATTTCCAAAATTTACACTCGTTGGATTTGCATGCCAACCGTCGAGTTTTCAGATACGAGGATATTTCAATAAACCGTATTTTCCACCCTCATTATCCAGTTGGAAAGTGGGAAATTTTCGCTGTATAAAATTTACCCCCTTTCTCGAAATTATTTTTTCAATAACTACACAAGAACATAATAACCTATGTAAATTGGTTACAAGAACATACGACGCCAGTTTATCCCACGAGTACATTCGCAATTCGATAAAAATTCGTCGAAAAATTGATATCATTAAAAAAAGTTCAAATGTAGGTAACGTTTACATACGAGTATAAGAAGCATGCCCACACGCCAGAGGAAACGTCATTTTTGGCAATCCCATCCTTCATTTCGTTTTCTTCATCTGTATACAACGAGTACATCATTTGGAAACAAAACTTGTCAAAATGGAGGTAGAAAAAAATGCCAAATATTCAGCATATTCGTAACAAGGTGAAATATGAAAATGACAAGCCACGCTGCTTCATTTCTGTACAAGTATTTTTCCATCTCTCTTTATATAAAATTCAACATATTCCATCTTGTTTTCCTGCTAAACCGTGAAGTTCTCTGTCGTGAAGTCGTAAACCAAACAAGCCTATCATTTTGATATTAATTGCCATCGCGAAAAATGTGGCAACAATTCAGCCCCCCTTTTTCGAATCAAAACTCAGACCAACGAAATATTTAAAAAATTGACTTTTTTTATGATGTTAGGTACCCACGTAAAAAGCATGGCGCATCGTGGTCAATATTGGTACGAGTATTTTCATTTTATCAATTTCGCGGTTATTTTTAGTCGTCGAGCAACGAAAAGTAAACTGAATAGAGAACGGTAAAAGTACACACAGAGCGAGGATTTTTTTCTCAAACCCATAAACATAATTGGTTTATTAAATTTCACTTGAATTCGAGTAGATACCTACGTCAAGAATTTAATTAATTTTCAAAACGACGGTTCCACCCTTATAGTCGTCGTGTCTAGGGTGCTGTGGGTAAACAAGATTTTATTTTAATTACAACCGATAACAACGTATCTGATGTAACAAGCTAATCAATGATGAAATGGTATGATGGTGATAAATGAAATGACTGTGAAATTTAAACGTGTATAGTTTTTAAGTTGTATTGTGTAAAATTTCAAGGTGTTGTGTACTCGTACGTCCAAAAATTCGAAATGATCTTGCATTGAAATCATGCAACATTCTCGTATCATTGCATTTTTTATAAAATTATTTATATTTTTCCAAAAGTTCGATTGATATGGTAATTGATAAGAAAAAATTAAACTATGCAAAATAAAAATTTTTAGAATTGAAACATTCAGCCTCCAAAAAAATATTATTCAACCAAAAAATCCAAAATTTAGGAGGCAATGACTTGGTTTTCAAAAAATGTCAGGCAGAAAGGAAAAAAATACAACATCAAATTATGCCTTTGAATACCTATCGTCTCTAACCAATGCACTTTCATCACACGTTGTTTCTTTTGGACTATTTTTGTAAAACTGACCACTAACCGAGGAAGAGAAAAGTAAATTTTGTTGAAAAATACCGAAAAAACAATATGGGTATCGAAATATAGATTTTTGGGGTGCTGATTCTAGTTCTGAAAACCATTCAACCTCAAAACCAAAACTCAGTTCCCCAAAATAAATTATATTTCAACACTCATATTGCATTTTTCAAAATTTCGGGTCCTGAACTCTTCTGGAGGTTTCAGTTTTGGTTTTGGAGTCAAACCGTCATCAGAAAAAGAATCAGCGACATCGAAAACTTATATTTCGATACCCATATTGTTTTTTTTGGCATTTATACTTTTTAGCCCCTCCACTTAGGGGTCAGTTTTTCGAAAATACTCAAAAAGAAAAGAAAATTCTATGAAAGTGGGTAAAAGTACAAACTCGAAGGTATAATTCGACAGTCCACTTTTTACGATCCCCTGCCTGGAATTTTTAGTAATCAAACCATTGTCTCCCTAAGCTTTTTAGTTGGAAACACTGTAGTTTACATTTTTCAAGATTTTTTTTGTTGCATGATTTCGATCAGGAAGTCCTTATTTAGTTATTTGTTCAGTCGATGGCCTTCTAAGCAAAAAACGTATTTTTGGACTTCACTCTTTTTCACTTCCAGCCACAGAATTTAAAAAAAATTTCAAGTTCAAAAAGTCATTTGGGCAACAAAATATATGTTTTCAAAATTCAAACAAAATATTGGGAAGTTGAAAAAAGTGGACCCGTGGACCCACATATTCTCAGGATAACCCTCCCCCCATAAGACATATCCAATATCCATGCCTAAAAAAAAGTAAATCGACCTTCTTTCACAACCAAAACCCCATTTCAAACTTCACCCAGGACAAAATTTTCATGCCACTAATAACCCTCTCTTTTTTTCAGACCCTTGTATTCTTCACAATCGTTCTCTTCTGGACACCATCCAGCTCAGCAGTAAAAACTAGCGACGTGAAAGACAAACGAGGAGCATCAACGGGATCATACGGATCAGCTCTATCACCCCCATACAGTCCACCCGACCACCCATTGGCCAACTCTGGATTCAGTCCAGTCGCAGCTCCAGTCGGAGTCTATCCTCAAACGCCAGGTGCCATAAGTGCTCTGCTCATACCTGGTAATCTCCTGTATGGTCAAGGCCTAGACTACTCCGGTATATCTTATGGGGGCTACGGAGGTTACGGAGGTTACAGTGGGTACCCAACGGTCCCAACGGCATATCCACTAGGTCTAAACCTAGCCACAGTTGGATCTCCTTCAGTAGCAGCTTACAAACTGGGTCCAGTCACCTTCAACCCTAGTCCAGCAGCTACTCCTTACGCGGCTCCAGCATACCCATCATACAACATATTATCATCGCTGAGTCCAGATTATTCTGGTATTGGATCCGGTTACAGTCTACCTTTGGCATCCTACCCATCGCCTGGTCTCTCATATTCTCCTGGCTATGGTTCAGGTTCGAGTTACTCGTCTTCGTATCCCTCCAATAGCCTGAGCTCGTACACTTCACCCAGTTCTCAATCATCCAGTGGGTACAGTAGTTCGCCACCTTATTCTGCTTTTGTGGGTAATAGCCATGGTGGATCGTCGTACTCTTCTTATTCGTCTCCGTCCAGCTATTCTCCATCTAGCTATTCCCCATCTAGCTATTCGCCATCCGGCTACTCTTCATCTGCCGGGTACTCATCTCCTGGATACTCAACTCAATCGAGTTACTCATCGCCTTCAAATTCCTACAGCCATTCTTCATCTTCATCATACCCAACGTCGTCTCTCTACGGACCACCTCCGTATAAACCTGGTGCAGGTTTATCCTACAAATACTAACGAGTTCCTTATATATTTTGAAAAGTGATATTAAATTTTTCTAACTGTATCTCAGTCAGTATTATACTATGATAATTATTATTTTATGGTCAAAAGTAATCGATTCTCTCTGCGATGAGGAATTTTTCATTTTTGCCAATTTTTCAAGATTACCTTTATTTTGTTACCCTTTTATATAGATATACCTTATAATATAATACTTTTTTTTAATCTCAATTTTTATATTATTATTGCCATGTAATGTCGACCTTTTGATTAAATTATTTTTGCATTTTCCCCTTTTATCTTCCTACTCCTTTGTATAATGTAATGTATTAACGTACTATAAGGTAGCAATATTTCGACCAAATATATTTGTACTAAGGGTTTAATATCGTGTGCCTTTCTTTTGATTAGATTTCTTCGTCAAGTCAGGGCGTCCGGTCTGTCTTTTACGAGTGTGTGGAGGTGGGTTTCGAGAGATCGGTGAGTCGGTTACCACGCCAAAGTTTTCAAATTCCGGTAACATCAAAAGACTCGGTTGACTTTGGTCGAGTCAAACGTAATACGTTGCGTCGGTCACCGTCCAACTGGAGTTTCCAAGAGCAAATTTTTCTTTCTAACTATCGATGGAATTTCAGAGTTTAGCTTTTGCTGAAACCACGTAATGTGCAAAATTTATACCGAAGAAAGTAACCCGCAAACGTTGCTCAAACACGCTGCAGTGAAAACTTTTTTCCACCGAGTATTTCCGCAGATAGACCCTCGTGGGAGTAAACACAACACGGTCTAACGACATTGAAACGTTCGCGTCAAATCTTTTCCAATATGAAATTTCGCCTGACGTACGAGTTAATCTTTATAAATCTATGCTAAGCACCTGACGAGATACCAGGTTTGTGACACGACGCCACTCGGCGGTCTATTTGTCAAATTCCATTCGACGAGCAGAATTCGAAATGATATCAATATCGACAAGCTCTCTTGTCACAATAATTCGTCGTATGAGATAAAAATCATCCTAAAATGTACCTGTAAGATTAACGATAACGGTATCGTGAAACCTTGAGAAATTTTCGAGGATGCAGAATATAGCTTGGCCTACGGTACATTAGGAAATAATTCCATACATCACACGAGCGATATTTATTCATCGAATATATCGTACTGATGGAAACGTAACAGTAAAAAGATCCTATATTCGCTTTATACCACGAACCTATCTATAAATACATACATACCCAAAAGGATACGAATATTTAAAACCATTAAATGCCAACAAGAATAAACCCTTTGGAAATGTAATACAGTACGATTTCTCAAGTTTTACATTACGTACGTCTACGTTAACAACACCAAAGTATACGTAGTTTTTGTTCGCGATGAAAATGTTTCATTCAAACACGCCCTATTAACTCATTCGTATCAATTTCCATTCATTCACGTTCGACGTACATCGAAATCGATACAACCTAAATTCTTCCTTCCAGCATTAAAATTTTGAACACTTATAAGCCTGAAAATTTCAATCTACCATTGAGAGAAATTTTCGCCTGAAATAACATCTATAGGTCTTAGCAAAAAAGTACACCAATCATACATACGTACCTACAGCGTAATAGATATTGCACATCCGGACTAATAAGGTCATACTTGTTTTAGCTAATTTTCGAGTATGTAGTGCCACCTGCCTGGTACCTTGGTCACCCCACTGAAAAAGAGCAATTTGAATTTCTGTACCTCTCCAGAACATTGGCCTCTCTACCAGGGGTTGAAAAGTTACAGATAGAGATGGAAGATAATGAGAATGACAGAGAAATAAAAGTATGCGAGAAAAAACTTAAAAATTTAAATCTTAGAAATTTAAGACTTCAAAAAGAAATCTGTTTATATATGTGAATATTATTCTATAAGTACAAAAATTGTATTTATTTTTTGCTTTTTTCTTATTATTTTTTTGGTTTCTACTTACTCTCCTCCATCAGCCAATGATACTACTTTTTTTAAATTTCAACTTATTACTCAAAAAAATGGCAATGTTATAACTCAAAATCGAAAGATATTGTGAGTAATTATTGTTCGATGAAAGAGGCTGCTTAATTCTAGCGCAACCGTTATCGATTCAATTCATTCTTAAGGGCCAATTCCGCATACTTTTTTGCATAACCTGCCCCGTTTTAACTTCCATAAGAGCAATGTTAAACTTTGATCGTTTAGATCTAGAGATCTACTGGACAAAAATTGATGAAATTTGAAATATATATACTTTGAAACAATTAAAAAAATCTCTCGCATCGGATTTTTAATTAGTTGAATAGTTTTTGAAAAAATGTAT
>FIZU01066555.1:0-18143 GCA_900064475.1 Pseudococcus longispinus
TCGAAATTTTTTTCAAAAAATTCCAAAAATCACTCTTGATACTATCTAACATCCTTGCAAGTTTGAAAAAATTCTGTTAAAAACTGCCAAAAATGGAAATTTTAAACAAAAATCCACATTTAACCCCCCTGAAGGGGTTAGAGTTGAGATATCGAGCTAAAAATTTTGTCATGGAGGTTTTAGACTCATAAGGACCAACTTCAACTGGATAATTCAAAATTCGGTGCTCAGGGCCAAATCACCCCTATAACTTTTCACTAGAACTGATCCTAATACTCACCAAAAACATTTTCCCATAAATCAGATTCTTTCGAAGTTAATTTTATCCTCGCAACGGTACCTCGAATACCTGGATGAGACTCATTAATCAACAATGCTCTTCTATTATCAGGAACCTACATATAAAAAATAAAATTAAATTCTTTTCTCGTTTAAACAATAAAACCAATAAATCATTCAAAACACCAACCGATATCGCAGCTTTTTTATCCATTCTCATCGGTGGCAAAATAATATTTTTCTGGCTTATATCACCGGAAGCCATTATAGGTAATTTTTTATCTGTCATTTGAATATCTTGTACTTGAACGACATCGGAGAAACGTGGTTGTTTGGCAGCAACGACATTCAGAGATGATTCCAAAGACCGTTTCCACGATTTATGATTCATTACTGTACTAGAAACTGCAGATGTTGTTGTGCTCGGAGCAACAGACGTTTGTCTACGAAATACATTCACGTGAGAAAATTATCAAAGATTCGAATCGAAATGTATTAATATGCCTTACTCAGTTTGAGTGATGATTTTAGTATCTGTAGTTTGATCTTCGACTATGTTCGAAACACCGCTGCAATTTGTGCTGACGTTTGGTTGAACTATTACGTCTTCCCTTTTCTCTATTACTATTTTACTTTTTTCTTCGGTAGAACTTGAAAATGGAGCTGAGGCCGAATTAGCTTTGAAAGGTGTAGGGCTCTCGCTAAATAAATACAAAAAATTAGTATAAAATTATACATATTGAATTATTTTTCAATTTCCAAGCTGTTTACCCGAGTTCTGGCGCAGGAGCGATAAAAATAGGCGTTATTCGTCTTCGTCCATCGGACGTTCTCGTTTCAATTTGTTTATTGCTTACTGGTTGAGGAACTTTGGTCGGCGTTAGATTGACCTTTTGTTTATTTTCGCTCAAAAGAACCGTTTCTGATTGAATTTTCTTAGCTTCTTCGGGCAGTTTTTCGAGTACCGGATTTTCAATGATTTGAGCATTCGAGTGACGGTATCCTATAGAAGATGTACCGTAAACTTTTTCATACAGCATGTCCTTGAGGGAAAAAAACAAGGTTGATTTAAATGATCCAAAAATTATCGAAGAAAAAATAACAAATGCTATTTACTTTCTGCTGTTTGGACAACGTTTTACCAATTTCATTTTCTGAGAATTTGAGAAGTGCAACTGTACCATCAAAAGAACACGCTAATAAATTGTGGCCGATCGAAGACCAAGACAGATCCAGCACAGGACCAGAGAATAAATTTTCCATTACTACTACTGGTCTGAGAAACCCAGTTAGCCATACCGAGACACTATTATCTCTCGAACCAAGAGCACAAACACACATTTGAAGCTCTTTGTTGGATTTTTTCGTATTACGTTGTACGATATTGCTGCTAAATCGCTAATAAATTTATATCGAATTAATTCTCATGATTTCATTGTTCGAAATATAGTTCAGAAATTATTCTTACAACGCAATTAACAGCTTTCCTGTGACCAACGTAATCTTTATCGTATTTCCATCCATCTCTTTCAATTATTCTAGAAGTTGGACCGGCGTTATTCATTGCATGAGCGGTGACTAGATATTGACCATCGGGTGACCAGTCATGTCTCAATGCTACCGTCGTTCCACACTACAAAACAGAAATTTCTCACAATTCGCAGAATTTTTCGAATTAATCTAGCATCAAAATGTTACCGACGTTTTCAAACGGTTCTGTAACAACGGTTTCAGTTTGCCAGTCTACAGTGCGCCAAATTCTCAATGACTTATCTTCCGATTGAGATGATAAGTATTTTCCGATAGGATCCCACGTGACCCCTTTAACTAATCCACTATGACCTTTCAGGATAGCGACGATTTCTGAAAATTGAACGCAACATGGATTACTTAGTATCAATCAAATCTCAGTGAAAAATTAATTCAAATTGTACCAGGAAATTTAGCCGCATCCCAAATTATAATAGTGTTATCAACCGAAGCTGTCGCAAGCCAAACATCCTGAGGTGACCAAGCCATATCAAGCACATCGCCGGAATGGCCTCTCAACGTAGAAGTACATCGCCATGTTTCCACGTTCACTTTTCCTTTGGAGCTAAATACAGCATTGTTGCCTAAAATCGACGAATTATTAATTTCAATGTATCTTAAAATCATCATTGTACATTATATAAGCTAAATATATACCCTGAGGATATTTTGCGAACGACCAAATCATAATGAGTTTATCATCACCGCCAGAAGCGAAATATTTTCCAGAATAACTCCATCTCACACAATTTACGCAAGCTAAAACATATAAATTGCGGTTAGTTTACATCATTTGAATGATTTTATCGAAATTGGGAACACGTTGATAAACTACCTAAATGACTATCGATTTGGCATAACATTTTTGGTATATTTTCATCGAATTCCGCGTCTTCATTGAGCACACAGTCGAAATTCCAGATGACAACCCTGCCAGAATCAGTTCCTGTGAAAAACATGGAAATGAGTTTCATTTTTATTTGTTTAATAAACGTATAAATCTAAAATTTCCAGTACCTTGACCGCCGGTGACAAACCGGGAATTATCTGGATGAATATCAATACAGAATATGGGTAAGCCTAAAACAGAACAAAAAAGGATCAGGTTGTTATCTAGTCTATCAATCGATATAAAATGGAAAATTAGTCGTCAAGAATGTTATAATAGGATTTGCAAGCCGTTTACTCTGTTAAATCTTCACGTATATTTTCCGAAGTGTTTTATACGTCTTTTTAAAAAGTAGAATTGTAATTCTTACCATCATGAGAGATCCAATGAGGTTTCAATATTTGCATCATGAAGAAACTGTTCTAATACTGTAGGAAATTTCACATGAAATAAAAAAGGCACGAAAAGTAAACCTATTTGATCAAACGAAGAGGAAAACTTGGAGAGCTTTTCATTAAATTCACTTTATTTATGATGAGCTCTTGAGTGGATTCTATGCTAAGTGAAATGCAGAACTAAGCGAATAATTCATTAATTAACCAGATTTTCATTAATACAATTAGATTTTGAGTCAAACTCATTACTCTATTCTCATTTTACAAATTTTTATAGTGTTTTATCAACACGAATAATGGATTTTTTTGTTTATCACACAATATTGGCGGCTTTACAAGTTGCATAACGATTAGGTCAGACATTTTGTGATTTTCTGATTGATCAGTTGTGCGCATGCGCGCGACGTTAACGGAGCTCTAAATTGTATCCCGATTTTTTTCGTCATATTTGATATTGCTTATTTCTCATTTTCGTCATTTTCGTGTTAACATATTTTTTTTCAATCATCAACTTCGTAATTTTGCCGATTTTTCGCGAGAACGAAGCGTTACCCGAGAAAATTTGTTATAATCAAAGTTGTAGAGAAGAAAATTTCCTTTAAAATACATTCCATCAAATTTTCGATACGATCAATAGTTTTTAAGTTATTTTTGGAAAACCGTTTTTGCTGATTGGCGAATTTTCACATTTTTCCATTTTTCATGTGAACGAAGCGTTACCCAGAAAAATTCGTGATGACTAAAATAGTAGAGAAAAAAAATTCCTTTCATTAGTATGCCACAAAATTTTCTACACAATCAATAGTTTTCGATTTATTTTCGGAAAACCATTTTCGAGAATTGACGAATTTTCACATTTTTCCTTTTTTCGCGCGAATGAAGCGTTACCCAGGAAAATTTATGATAACAAAACTTGTAGGAGAGAAAATTTTCTTTCTCAAACCATCTCCTCGTCGACACGAAAATCCATTACGAAAATGAGAAATGAGCAATATGACGAAAAAAAAGAGGTGCGATTTAGAGCTTCGTGCAACAAAACAACGAATATTCTTATCAGTTATCATCATTCCGCCTTCCGCCAAGTTGATTTTTTACAAATTTATTTTTCAAATTCTCAAATAAATTGAGTAATTGGATAAAAAAATGCCAAAATATTTACGAAGAGCTTCATAAATTTGAAATATTAAATGATTTTAGTCCAGAACATGGAACCAGAAAAGGATTTCATTCAAAGAATCACCGAAAAAGACTTGCCGCGTAAGTGGAAAAATGTAATAATTTCCGAAAAAAGTAACTTTGAAGCTGGTGAATTCTACATACGCAGCAACATATCTAATCTTAAAGAATGCAATGACTGGGTAACCATTTTCTCTAAACATACGTTCACCCAATGGAATAACAGAAGTTCCAGACCAAATGCTTCAACCAGATTTGTGTGCCAGTAAGTGTTATCATTCTTATTACAAATAGTAATTTTACGAATTTTTATTAATTCGTTCGTAATTCTGATTGTTCTGCAGGAAGAAATTCGTATGTCATCGCAGTTCTTATAATAAAATTACCTCAAATAAGCGTGGCCAATCGAAGAATACGAATTGTTTAGCTCGGATATCTCTTTCAGTTAAAGTAACAACTACTCATACGAAACGAACCGATCCCTATTTAAAAGTAAATTAGGAACTCGTTGTAATACTTTAATCAATACGAACAATTGAGCATTTTATCAACCAAGTGACCATTTTTTTGAAACAGGCTGGTATGCCAGGTATAATTCAGATTAGCGCTGGTCATAATCATCATCTAGTTTCACCTTCCGCTCTGAAGTACTTAACACCCTCGAGAGATTTGCAAGAGGCGTTTTTTGAGTACTTTGAGAAAGGTTTGGGCTTGATTAACGCTTGCCGATATCATGAAAATAAACTGCTGGTCGAAAGTGGCGGCAATTCAACCGTTAATGGCGTGAATATTTTGGATAATCCTCGTTTCAATCCCAGCAGAAGAACTGTACAACATTGGTTCGAGCGTTGGAGAAAAGCGCCAGATGTTCAAATAGATGATTCTGATTTAAAAGAGGTAGCTCTAATTTACTTTAGATTTTAGTTGCTTTTTTGCATAATATAATTTTGTTTTTAATCACTTTTCTAGGAAGAAGATGAAAGTATTTACGATACTATAATTGTGTCGTACATAGACACGGAAAATGAAAAAGATCAAGATACGTTGCCTAACAGTGAACATGAAATTCACGATAATGACTATTTATATCAACTTCCTTGTGAAAGCCCTAAAAGCGAAACTTCGAGCATACTACAACCAAGTCCAAATTCTAATACGATAGACTTTCATGAAGAGATTGATTTGCCTTTTCAGCAAGACTCGGCGATCAAAAATGTGATTAAAAAGATGGAAGACCTACATGAAAAATTTGGTTCATCAGATCTAGCTGAACAGGCTGCTTATAAATTAGCTGTAAGATTAAATCAAATCAAATCCACTGACGAATGGGCGAGTTTTCTTCACACAGCTGCGAAAAGTTTTCCACTACGAAGAGCCGATGATTTGAAAATTTGAGTTCGATGAACTGTGATTCTGGAAAGAAATACCAAAACTCTTCATGTGTTCTTTTTATTTGAGACGATAATGATAATTAGATAACGAAAAATGAAAAAATAAACATCAATTGTTATCTCGATTGTGCTTAATCGATATTTATACCATTTACTTTGAATTTTTTGTAAATAATGTGAGTTAAAGCCATTAAATGTTTTATACAATTGTTTCATCGTAATTTTAACGAGTACTTACCATCTCGAGTGTAACGAATTGATTTGAAAATAGTTGATTATCCATGTTTTTGCCTATTTAGGATTCTATACTATCGAATGACGATTATTAGTGAAATAGGTACCCATAATTGCAAAAATTCTGACATCATAAATCGAAAAAGACAATTATAGAAAATTATGTCACGTTATACGTAAGCGTGGTATTTTTTTGTCATCGTTCCAAACATGGAGAGTGGCGAGTATACTGATATTACAATATTATTATTATTGTGACCAGTTATATTTCACTCTTAACAACGTACGCGTTTAACCAATAAAAATGAACGAGTTCCATAATTCCAATACAGCAGGAAACGATTTAAATGAACAAGGACTTAGGCTGTTCAATTCAGCAAAGTACGATGAAGCGATCAACTCCTTTAATAAAGCGATCGTAAGTTTTTTATCACTATTTTTCGTATATTTTGCTTCGATAAACTCGTCTAATCGCAGTTCGTACAATAACCTTAGATTTTACAAACGTTGTTTTATTATTATAATATGTGCCAATTTTATCATATGTTGCTAAATGAAAACACTTCGAATCATAGGTCAAAAATGCCTCGGTTCCTGCATATTTTACAAATAGGGCACAATGTTATATGAAACTTAAACATTGGGAATCTGCTTGTCAAGATTGTCGGAATGCAATTGGTTTAAATGCACAGCATGCTGACGGATATCATTTTCTTGGTTTAGCTTTGTTAGAATTACAACGTTACGACGAAGCCATAAAAAATATATTGAGAGGTATAATCAGTTCTTTGGTGTTTTATTGACATCGTTGATATCAAAAGTGACATTTAAACGATTATTTCAGGCCATTTTGCAGCCAACGAGCTAGAACAACATCTGTCTTTCAATCAAAAAGATATTTGTAGCCAAGTTCAAACAGCAATCAATGGAAAACGAGCTGCTCAAGGAAAGCAACCAATTGCTATCGAAGGGTTTTCAACTAAAGTTGGTTTTTAGAATTGTGAAATTTTGTTTTTAATGTAAATTTTGCTTCATCGTTGATATTTTTTTTTTTTAGTTTCGTAGCAGTAGCACTAATGGTAAAAGAGAAGAAACCAGAGTAGTGAGATTAAGATTTAGAAAAGTTTGTATCTCTACTTATTTTAATAACATTTTTCTAATTATTTCAAATACCCACTGGTCATTTCATCTACAATTTTTTTTATTTTTTTGCATTATTTTACCTGTAGAAGAAATGCCACAGCTTGTTGACGTGTTGTTCGAAAGCAGATGAAACTATCTACGTGTAAAAAGCAACGAATTATCCATGGATTTTCACTTTTCAGTCACTGATAATAAGCATTTACATTTATTTTATTTATTTTACGACTAATGTTCGTTCGTATGAATTCTTTTATTTTATAGATGGTATTGGTTTATTTTCGTTAACATTGGTTAGGTATCATTTAAGTAACATCTTGTAATCTTGTCAATACACATGTCTAATTTCTATTTTTAAAGTTTCATTGTTTCATAAGGTATCTGTGAACACCTACCCAAGTACCAGTAGCATGATAATGTATGTTCTATCATCTGCTCCACCTTTTTTTGAATGTGGTTTTCCCCATTTTAACCTGATCAGCAATTTCCAGTTCGTTCTGGGAAAAAATTTTCATCCTTGACTTCTTCTAAAGACCAGAGATATTTGTTTTCAAATATATACTCCATGTATAAATTTTTCGCATTCACTTTACCATCAGTTTCAGCATACAACAGCGCGGCGTAAACTTTACCTAGACGTTTCAAGACTTTTTCCCAAACATCATTCAGAATAGCCTCTTCTAAATCCTTCAAATAAGGATGAAGGATTATGAGTTCCTTAATAGCTGTACGTTCTTTCCATATGGTATCATTCCAGCTTCTAGGTTCCAATTCAGGTTGACATTTATACTTCAATAAGTGAAAGTAAAAGCACTTCTACCCTGGATTCCAAATTCTGCATATCACTCTTCTCCATATTATACATTTCATTAATGAGATTATCTACATCCAATTTTTCAAATTCACGATTCTTTAGTAACTCAGCTTGGCGTTCTTTCCAACCGTTGAAATCTCTATTGTAGAGCGAAGCTTCAGCAGATAAACTTGCATCGCAAAAAGGATTGTAGATTGAACTGCATACGGCAATGCAGAGTTCGAAAAATAATAATTGCATATTGATTGATTCTAAAGTTGTTTTATACTTATTGATAGAAATAAGAACCAACTTATTTTTATTCAACGTAGATCAAATTATCAAATCGTCTTATCACATGATGATATTTTTGATAAACCCATAGATGTGAAATTTATGTAACAAGTATTAAAATAAGGTAACGAATATCTACCTACTTACCGCAATTTGTCTAGAAGAAAATAAGTATTAAGTACCTAGATACATAGGTACTTGTATTTTTAATTTTTTATAATGAGAAATTTTGATAAGTAAAATAAATTTCATGTTAAGTAGGTAGAGTTGGCAAATGCTCGAGCATTTTCTCTCGCCGGCAAATTCCCAGAAAATTCTCATACTAATATATTGAGAATATTCTCGAACATTTGAACACATTATTTTTTTGCTTAAAATTTGGTGAAAATATCGTAGAAATTTGGTCAAAAAATCACGAATTAAATCCACAGCAGTTGTGAAAATGGTTAAAATTTGCGTTACACCTACCTAAAAATCATTCAAAATAATTGCGATAAAAATGGCCAAAAAAAAAAAATGAAAACTTAAAAATCGAAAAAAGTGTTGTTGAAATTATCAAAATATCAACAAAAATCATTAGAAATGTGTAAGAAGGACTCAAAATTCATTACAATCGTCGAGAATTTTGTATAACTATAGCCATAAAATCATGGAAACTATCAAAAATCTTGTAAAACTCATTTTAAAAAAATATATATATTCTTGACATTTTCTTCCAAAGAATATTTCTTCGAAATTCCATTTCAATTAAGATACCCAGACTTGTAATTTTTTTCCTGCCAGACGACCTCTTTTTATAGAATTTAAATTATTAAAAAAAAATGTATCAATCATTAAACAGACAAATCAGTCATCAATACAAACTAGTTTAAGATCAGTCGCTGTTACAATGAAGCTATCCTTCAAGGTTTCTTCCTCAGATTATCATTTCACTTTTATACTTAAATGTGTTGTTTAAGGTTGACAGTTTTTCTATGTACAATTAAAACACATATCATTCATACGTGACGAAATAGTTTTAACCCATTTAAATATAGTTTACCTTATTTATGTCGATTTCCATAATATTTGTATAATAACGTGCTCATGTAAACAAAACATAATTTCAATGGCAATGCATAAATAAGTTCATTTGTCTCAGTTAATTTATTGAACTTGAACTCTGCTGTCAAATACAAGTGAAAACATATTGAAATTGAAAAGAAGGTAAGCTGTACTAATTCATCTATTTTACATTTTCATTTTAAAATACTTTTTATAGATAATACCCTGCACTTTTCAATTGTTTTCTTAATAAAATATTACCTATCTAATTTACCTATTTTCCTGAAAGATTTTTTACTTAAAATAATCGTTGAACTTTCAAACGCTATTCGCCAAGTAGGTACTTATTTCATGTATAATTTTTAGAACAAATTACGTACCAAAATGGAAAATCAGGATTATATCGAAGATTCCATTAAAATGGGAGATTACGTTCTAAAATTTGATAAAGAAGAAAATTTCGAAACTTTTTACATTCAGAAAGCTGAAGAAGAATTGAGGGAAACTCCCGAAGTAAGACAAAATGCAATAAAAGAACTGAAACGATTACTAGCAGGTAGGTAAATGAAGTCATTTACCAAAATAATCACTTTCATATTTCTTAATAGGGGTAACAGCCCAGTTATTTGACCCTCTCAAGTTTACTTTTTGATCTCGTAACTCACAAGGCAATGAAGCTGAAAAATAAATAAATAGATCCACAAGAGAGCGCTATACATATTATTTGAATTTTGAATTCGATTTTGTAATAATCAAAATTGAATAAAATTCATGTTGTTCTTCAAGTCTATTATATCGAGAAATTGTAAACAATGGATACCTATGTTGTCAAATAATCTAACACGAGCAGACGGATTTTTGAGAAATTTAAAATTTGTCGGAGGTGAAAAAAATAACAGGGTAAAAAAAGACTGGGCTGTTACCCCTACTCGAAGATAAATTCAATTACTCATTTATAATATTTTTATCAATAATTTCTATACCTACCTGCAGATGATCCGAGTATAAACGTTCCATTAGAGGATAAATATATCGATTCGTATTTATGTGCTTATTTGAGAATTTGTAAATTTCACGTTCATAGTGCTTTAGATAAGGTGAGTAAATTTTTTTCATTTTTGATAAATACGAGTAAGTATGTATAATTACTTGTTTTATTGATGGAGGGAAGAGAAGGTAAGATTTGCAATTATTCATATTACTCGATTCCAATTAATTTTCCAGATAAAATATTTATTTCACTGTAGAATAAAATACCCTAATTACTTTTCCGATATAATCCCCATCAACGAGAAAACCCCCTTTCAAAATAATTTGCTTACGATTTCACCTCAACGAGATCAACACGGTCGTCGAGTTTTAATCCTACAATTAGGAAGTGAGTATAAATAGGTAATTTAGAAATTTTTTGATCATTTTTCTTATTTTTAAATGATTTCTATTCCTCGAAGGTAAATGGAAACCGAATAATTGTTCTTTGGTGGAAATAATCAGAGGAATAATGCTTCTAATAGAAGGAGCAATGTTGGAACCGAGGACTCAAGTATCTGGTACCGTTTTGATCGTCGATTTGGAAGGCATGAGTTATCAACACGTCTTGCAATTTTCTCCTAATTTCGCAAAAATGCTCCTCGACTGGATTCAGGTGAATACCTAGCTCAACAAAAAAGGGGGAAAAACTTTGCATTTAACTGTTTAAAAAATTTTCTTTTCAACATGAAACAAATTTTTACAGGAATCAATGCCTTTGAGACTAAAAGCGGTACATGTCGTTAAACAATCACGAATGTTTAATTTGGCTTTCGCAATATTCAAACCATTTATTAAAGAAAAACTTAGAAAGAGGGTATGATGGTAATAAGATAAAATTAACGATTTTCAAATATTTCAATTTATTCAATGTTACAGATTCATCTACATGGCAATAATCAAACCTCACTGCTAAATCATATCGATGCAAAATATCTTCCAGTTCAATTCGGAGGCATGATGAATGTCTCCATGGATGAAGGAGTAACACAATGGAATTTCTTCTGTCGTTATAATGATCGTTATAAACGTAAGTTAAATTCGTCGAAACTCTCACCGTCAATTGATTTATTCGAATGATTTTTTTTTTTTTCGTAGAAACGAGTAAATATGGTTTCAAGTCCAAGAACGACGATTTAAAACAATAATTGATTCGAGATAACTATTACAATATTACTTAATATTTATACAAAATCAATAAATTATCATGTTCACATTTCATCACTTTCATATATTCAAAAAATTCCTCGAGTTTCCACATACCTAGATTATTTTACTGTTTTCAAAGCAGAAATAGGACTTTTTTTCGTAATTTTTCATCAAGACAAGTCTCAAAAATTTCCAACTTTTAGGTATATCCAAATTTCATTTATTTCTCATCTTTATCAATATTTTTTCAACGTTGGACGATGCTTTTGAAGACGAAACATTCATAACAATTGGCGAATAACTGGGATGTGTATTCAAACTACTCTTGAACGATGACGATGTATTCGAAGGTGTGGAAATATTCGTAAAGATTGTCAATTCATTCGATTTTGTGATAATTATCGCATTACCCTTGGAAGTTTGACGAATATGATTCGATTTTATCAAATTACTCCAATGCGACGTTTTTAAAGAAGTGGAAATATTTTTGACTGCGACGTTCACAGAATTTACATCAACATCACTTTCTTGAGACTCGTACGTGTTATGCCCTACGATAATCTCGATAAATGTACAAATACTCTCAACTTTAAAATCAGAGAATTTCAACAATTCTTCCAAGCTTGTGCGGATTTCATCAACCGTGAATTTCCTATAGGGAAGTAAAATTAATTCGTCGCGTACATCTTTGCTTAAAATTTTATAACCTCTTTTCAGACTCACACATAATTCGTGACGTTTTTCACGTGTATCGAAAACCAACCGAAATACTTTAATTCGCGGATCAAACACCTCATTCGCAAAGTTCAAAACGAACTGCATTTTCTTATTAGTGTATATTCTTAATTAAGAGTTCGTAAGTATCCGCGTCTGAGTATTTTTCTTTCATTTTCTGGGCGTATTCGTTTTCATTAAATGTTTCAGCCGTGTCTCGTTCTCCATTGTCGATTTGTATTCGAACAAATAACGCGGCCTCGTATTTTTCCAATTTGTTTTCGAGTACATTCTGAAAATAAAATCCCAAAGTCAATAATTAGAAAATACAATCAAGTTGATATTTGGTTGAAAGACTTCTCTGTCATTTCTATACAATCTCACTAAACATAGACAGGTAAGTCATCAAAGAACTCGAAATAATCAACGAACCCTTCAAAATTAGCTCGAAATCTGTTTTAAGCTAAGTATTGGTTAAACTAAATGTTGATCATTCTCAACATATTAGAATGAAAACGATGTAGATTTCTCGAAAAATCAAGTCATTCAAAAATAAAAATGGAAGTGACATTTAAATTATTATTAATTTAATAATTTTTTCAATTATAATGGTTCACAAATGCCATGTAGTGGGATGCCTGCAAAAAGCAGGATACGGTATTCCACTGCATAGGCTACCGAAATCGAATAAGAATACTGAGGTAAGTGAGTGAAAAATATATTTTTAGATTTGGTTATTTTTTCGTGTACTGACAGGTGTTTAGTTCGCAATGGAAATCAAATTTTTTTCGTCATCGTCACTCATAATTTCCAAAATGTAGACAACGCTGATTTAGAGCTGTATTCATAGTCGTTACATAGGGGTCACTTGGCTAAGTAGTGATATTCTATTCAATTTTCCCAGCTGTTAAATAAAAATTTTATAATTAAAATATGAAACCATTCAATACTTCAGAGTCTAATCTTTCGATTCAAATAATAAATTTATTCCCACAGATTTCATTTCAACCTAAAAATTGCTCTAAAATTCATTACTTACCCAAGTAATACTTCGAGTAAAAAATTTTGCATTATGACCTACTTTTCCTTATAAATATTCAATAAAATAAAAATTTTCAAGGGTTTTACGAGCCCACTTCTCAGGGCCGGTGCGAACGGGGGGCAGCCTCCTCCCAAAATTAGCTGTTTAGTTAGAAATTTGGCCTTCGAACTGAAAAAACTGTAATTTGAGGTAAAAAATTACTGAACGAGTTGGAAAATTACCAAATGAACTAATAGTAAGCATAAAACATTTTGGTGGGAAAATCACAACTGAAGATTTTTGAGAAAGAATTGTTGGAAAATGAAGAACTTTAAGCTTTTCGCTTCGCTCGGGCAGTACTTTCCGTTACTTCTCTCCATTTTCATGAAAAATTCAAACATTTTGAAAAAAATACACCAATTAACGTATCGTTTAAAAAACACAATATGCCGAGTATTTTTTAATACTTGTACAACAAACCCCTCCCCCCTCGCATCCTAAAATCTGAAAGTTGGCCAGTTGAGAATTTCAGATTCTTTGCACCCCCAGGAATCATTTTTTAGAACATAATTTAAAAAAATTGTTATTTGCAAAAAATCGAGTTCGCAGTTTTACACCCCCTCCCCCCTCCTATTCATTCATATCTTTGTGATCTAAACACGAACAATTATTCGTTCTGAGGTCTAATTGTCTAATTGATCAATTAATTGTAAAAAAAAATAATGAAAATTCATTTTTTTAAGTTTTTTTTTTCGGAGAGTCCACCCCTTTTCAAAAATTCTCCTATCTACTGTACCTAAGGCTCCAATTGAAAAAATTTTCAAATAAAAGTTGTATATTAATATTTTTGGAATAAATTTGGTTATTACAAAAATTTTGATTGCAACCCTCCCCCAATTTTGAATAATACTTATGAAAATCGTGTAATTTGTAAATATGGTGGGGAAGAAGGGTGCAATCGAAATTTTTGTAATGACCGAAATTATTTCCAGGATTTTAATCTACAACTTTTGTTTGAAAAATCTTTCAATTGAGATCTTAGGTACAGAAATAGGGAGTTTTTTAATAAGAGGGGGTGGACCCTCAGGAAAAGCGAATCTTTTGAGAAATTAAATCACAGTTCGTTTTTTCAAAAATTCGTTCCAGATTACGAATCAATCATAAAATCGTCTTTTACTTTTCGATGATGAAGGATTAACACAGTGGAATTTCTTCTGTCGTTATAACGATCGCTATAAACGTAAGTTTAATTCGTCGAAACTCACCGTCAATTGATTTATTCGAATGATTTTTATTTTTTTTAGAAACGAGTAAATATGGTTTCAAGACCAAGAACGACGATTTAAAACAATAATTGATTCGAGATACCTATTATACTATTACTTAATATTTATACAAATCAATAAATTATCAATTTTACGCAACTTTGTCTCATATTTTCTCAAAAAAAATTCAACCATCCGAAAAAAAAACGAATAAAATTTAAAATTTTTATTTTAACTTTTAAAAAATGATAAATATATACATGGTAAATTTAGTTGTACGTGATAGTTTTTGATTATTCGCTTACATCGCTAAAAACAAATTATCACATCGGTAAATTCAAACATAACAAACCACAAAAATAATAAATAAATATTTTAAAAGGTAGATTTTCTAACGAATAACATTAAATAAACAAAGATTTATAATTTAAAAAATAATTTCTTTTCTACTTTCGTTATTAGAAAATAAAAACACGAGAAAAATCACGGAATGGAACATTGAGAATAAGTACATTGAGTAATGTACGTCTTTAATACGAGTATACGATATCCATTACATAAATAAATAATGGTAAAAAATAAATTAATTAAAATAAGAAAAAGTTGGACCAATTTAAAAATTAATCTTATGGTAAAACTATAACGTAAAAAGTGGACGTCGAGAAAATCTAGTACAAATCACAGATTCAAATTCTATCTAGCCAGTCCTTTGATTCTACTTATTGGATTTCTTCTTCTTGTCTTCAACAACCACTCCGTACGAATTAATAGCTGTAAAGAAAAAACACGATGAAATCGTTGTAAACACGAATCACGAGGTAGGTATAAGTTACTACAGCTTATTATAAATTCGATTGTATTTTTCAGCAGCTTAAGTGTCAAGGTCGTGCAATAAAAGTGTACGATTGCGATGAGTCGACTTTAATTTTGCAATTATCAACGTGTTTTTCCATGTTTCGAACAACGATTTTTTATTTTTCAATGAATTCGTTATTAAGTCAATTTTTTCAACGTAGGAAACAATTTGATATGGAATATGGGTTTTCTTTACGCTCGAATTGCTCAAATAGCCCAAGACAATTTTTAGGAGTAAAAATATCACAAAGTTTGAAGTATTACCTTGATATTCCTCATCACAATGTCTCAACAATTCGTACCACTCAGTACTGGAAATTTTCGGTAACGGGAAAGTACCACCGTAGACATCTGGAAGGCATTTGGCAGACAGATATTGATGTAAAGAATCGCGATCAGTTCCGTGGAAATATATCTATTGCAAATTGAAAAAAAAAAATTAGTTTAAAAATAATCGTGCGATGAAAAATTTTCTGGAGAGATTATGATACGTACTCTGCTTCGTAGCTTTTCTCGTAAGAATGGTTTGAAAAGTGAGAATACCATATTAAATACGTAAGGTTGGTTGACGATATGTAATCCTTTGACTCTCAAAGCAACGCTGTCCTGTAATCATAGAAAATGAATAGGTTATTTAATTAGGTTAATCGAATAATTAGGCAATGCTCAACTTTAAAAATATATTTTCAACAGTTTACTGCTATAAAAAACAGATTTCATATTTCAGATTCACTTGAAAGTTGCAAGGAAATAAGTAAATTTTTCAAAAAAAAATTCTACGAAGCATTATTTGCAAAAATTTAAAATAGCAGTCATTTTGATCAAATTAAATTCATATTCAGAGCGTGATCTATATTGCAGAATGCAAATTTATCGATCATCTTTTACTATATTTAGCGGATGAAAAAAATTGTTGGAAAAAAATTAAGGTAAGTCATTCGAAAATATGAATTTTTAATCACAATGACTCATTTGTTCGAGCCAATTATTACGTATAATGACTCAACAAGTCTAGAAGTTGATGAAAAGTAGAACAATATTGCTGGCAATTAATTATGTATACATTTGTAATTGAAGTATAAGCTCGACTTTTGTTTGATAATGTAATGTAGGTATCTATACTTAATCGAGTTCGGTACCTAAGCAGAAATATAAATAAAGCATTGTCATCGAAATGAACAGAAATAGTCTAAAAGGTTAACACGAAAAAAGCAGGATACATTTTTTTTTTGTTGAACACGAATTGACATGTGGTTTTTCTTTTAATATGAACCAAAAAAAATTCTAAGGAAAGGGGACCATCAAAAATTGCCCTTAGGAACGAGCAGGAGGAAGTATTAGGAGTGGAAAGGTCCTTATTTCTGCACAAAAAAGGTCTAGGGATATATTTGGTATCATTTCCATACAATTCGACCTTTCTGAACCAGAATCAGTCATTACTTTTTCGATTGAAAGTAGAAAAGTGGCACAATCGTGAAATTTGTGTCTCAGAAAATAATCAGTTTTTGTAAAAACAGAGGTAAAATCACGATTTTTCATTTTTTGGGCCCAGTAAAGGTGACCAATTAAGTCAAGAAACTGTCTACATTATAATTCGGACCTTCAGAACCCCAATTCGAAATTGGTTTCCAGAGGGAATTCTTGCAATTGTCGAATTTGCTCTGCTGAAATGTCCAATTTTTGCTTAAATTGACATTAAATCGCGGTTTCTCATTTCCCAACCCTTAATCCCTTCAACCGATTGGGGTATAAAACCTTTACTAAAACTAATTCGAACCTCCTGAACTCGAATTCGAAGTTAGTTTCCTAGTAGCAGCCAGGTAATTCTCACAATTATTTAACGTGCTAAGCTTAGTGACCGATTTTTGACTAAATTGACAGAATTTTTTCATTTTTAGAAGAACAGCTCTTCCTCATTTCAAGATGGAAAAAAATATATACTGTGTATTCTGGTAGAAGTGCACCGCCTTCGAACCAGAAATGCAGCGACCCAAACTACATAATTGTATGCATGTTTGGCAACCTCAGGATTTGAAGGGGCAAAACCATGCTCCAGTGCTAGATGCTCCAAAACGTCACAACTGCGCTGATTACATAGATAGGTCTTTTTTTTTTGAAACTTTCTCGTAGAACTTTTCAAGCTCTACAAAATGAGTTATATTCATGTTTTGCCTAACTCTAAAATTGAAGGAGCCGCAATGATTTGAAAATTTGTATGCTTCATAACTCCTTCAATTTTCAAGTTATGCAAAATTTCGTAAATTATTTTTTGTTGAGCTTTTTGAGCTCTACAAAATGAGCTAATAACTTTTTGTCCAACTTCAAAATTGAAAACATGAAAGACCGTTTTGAAAAAATTTTGAAAAGAAAAAATTGAATTTTGAGAAAATAATGCCACTTTTTATATTTTTAATGGTTGTAGCTCCTTTAATTTTAGAGTTATGCTAAAAGTTATTAGCTCATTTTGTAGAGCTCAAAAAGATCAACAAAAAATTACTCTCACAAAATTTTGCATAACTTGAAAATTGAAGGAGTTATGAAGCTTACAAGTTTTCAAATCATTGTAGCGCCTTAAAGTTGAGAGCTAGGCAAACACGAATATAACTCATTTCGTAGAGATTGAAAAGTCCTCAGCGGAGTTACGACGTTTTGAAGTATCTGCCAGGACTAGTGCATAACTCTGTCCCTTCAAATCCTGGAATGGGCAAACATGCATACACTTATGTATTTCGAGTAGCTATATCTCTGGATTGAAGGCGGTGCACTGCTACCGGAACACCCTGTATAGTGACCAATTTGTGCTTAAATTGACAGAAATTTTTCATTTTCAGAAGAGCTCTTCCTCACTTCAAGGTAGAAAAAAAATCATAGAATAAAAAATGACTGATTTTCAACGTTCTACAACTTTTGTTCGAAACTTTTTTTCGTATCGTCAATTTAGCAAT
>FIZU01066560.1:0-12526 GCA_900064475.1 Pseudococcus longispinus
GCTCCTTCAATTTTAGAGTTAGGCAAAACATGAATATAACTCATTTTGTAGAGCTTGCAAAGTTGTTACGGGAAGTTTTGAAAAAAATTTGTCTATCTATGTTATCACTTATCAGCAGTGTTACAACATTTTAAAACATCTACCAGGACTAGTGCATAACTTTGCCCCTTCAAATCCCGAGGTGGGCAAACATACATACACTTATGTAGTTTGGCTAGCTGCATCTTTGTTTTGAAGGGGTGCACTGCTACCGGACCACCCTGTATACACCAACCCTCTCCTTGAACCCCTCCCTGGGTCCTCCATTTTCGAAAAAAACAATTTTTTTCATAACTTTTTCTAGACAAAAAGTTATATATGTTGCATGCATTGTTTTCAGGCAATTTTGCAAATTTTCATGTCTCGCTAGTGCTCCTTAAAAAATTGAGGTAGGCAATACTTCTGACAAGAATTCTTTTAGGTATAATTCCTTCAATTTCAAAGGTAGACATTCCAATCCATGGTTATAATTTTTTTGCATTTCCAAAGTGCTACCTAATGCTGACGTTGAAAAATTTTTTGAATTCGGTGTTTCCAATAGATTTTGCTTAATAAAATTAATTCTCAATGCTATGTAGCTCCTTCATTTGCGAAGATAGGCACCCGGTGCACATAAAGCTTTTCATTAGTGATACTCGGCTGTATCCAAATCTCAAAGTATTTCACACGTTTCCCGAAACACCCTGTATATACGTACCAAAATGTGATGAGATAGTCCCGCAGCCGAAAAAAAAAACAATACCCTTGTAAATAAGTTCGACATACCGAGAGAAGGGTCAAGAAAACAAAGCGAAGAGGTGAAGCGAGGTGAGTTAAACACTAGGAAATCAAGTAAAATTATATTAATTGCGAGAGGCATTTTGCGCATGCATGCGAAAAAGGGGTGACTTTTACATTGGAAAAAGGTACCGAATACAGAAGGAAGAGGGGTTTACACGACGACCAAGTCAGCATCGTCGTCGTCAATGAGAAGAAAACGTATACCTATTTCGCGGCGACTTTTTCAGTCAACGGCGGTGGCGTTTCAGTTGGTATGAAAATTTCGCGTAACGCGAACGCTCGTCGGGGTTGCTCTTCGACCGCGGATCGTTTTTTCGTTACGTTTTACGTACGTAATTATAATCGCGATCGGTGATTACCGGCTAATAAATCAATCGTTCGGACATAAAAAAAATACTTTTCGAATAGAAAAAAAAAGTTACCAGTTTTCCTCCAATTTCAACTATTTTTTATCCATCGTGTCGAGTTTTTTCAAGTTAAGTGATTTGTGCGTGCAATTTTTTTTTCTCTAAAAATGGATAATTCACATGGTCGAATTATCAAAATGATTCGTCCCACGAACTACAGCCGGATGATTATTTGAATGAAAATGACTCTAAATCTAACACATATCGAACCATATCGTCGGTGATTTTAGTTAATTTTTTTGTTTGTTTTTATATTAGTAGATTTTTGTTTGTTTTTTTCGTAATCAAACTTCGTTTGTACGAGATTTTTTCCGCGTTTTAGAAAATCAATGTTGATGTTATTTCGAGTAAATTTTTATTGTAAATTCGGCTAGAAAAATAGAAAAGTCGACAGTATGCCAAGAGGTGATTGTGTCTGTGTGATGTTAGCCGTATTTATGTGAAGCCCAATATGCATATCTTGGAGGTATTTGTCATTCTATGGAATATTTTGAACGCGTTTTCTGCCCGAGTCGAAATCGCCGAGCAACAAGGTAATCGGTTTGGTAATTTTTAGATAGTTTTAATATTGTTGATACGTACTAGTTGATTACATTAAAATTTTTAGTACTTATTGTTATTAATCCTAGGAAAAGATTATTTGAAGAAAATTTGAAAACAAATCATTTCTGTCTTTTGAAATTTGCAATGTTTTGATTTTTTCGAAATCGAATTCTGTTTGTTCGTAAATTGAGCATAATTCGTCATCAGTCGTGTTTCAATTATTCAAAGATTATACATAAATCCATATTTCGACAAATATTTTTCATTTTTTGAAAAAATTAAAAATAATGATTTTCTAATGAAACATTTTTATGCTTGAGTTTTCGATGAAAAATTCTGACGATTATTTTACTAGTCTTTGAATTGTTTTCTCGATAAAAAAAACATTTTAGATAGACATGTTAAAAAAGTAACGAATTTTTGAAAAATATGGCCTTTGCTGCGAATTAAAGTCCTCGATGCAGATTCGTTTTTTCTTCATATTGCTACGGAAATAAAAAAAAATTCGGCTAAAAATGGTTCGGCTTAATTTTAATGCAAACTGAATATTTCATGTAGTTGCGGTTTCGAACCCTTCTCCCATGACACTTTTAATCAAAAAATCATATAGGTAATGGTGATATAGGTAAATTGATACGAAATACATTTTTTTTCTCGAAAATTTGACGAGGGTGAACAAAAAATTTAAACTGGGTCTCAAACTAAAGTGATGAAATCTTTTTCAGTGTCGATAAGAGTGCAGTATCATGTGATATTGAAATTTATTTTGATGAAATTTAAATTCTGAAATGGGTATTCCAATTAAATTTTCACCCAGATGCCATTCAAGGCAATTTTTAAAATTTTTTAGAATATTTCAAGATATTACTGGTGGAAAATGTCAAATTTTTACGTACCTTCGTATTTCGCAAAGCATAATGTAGAGTCAAAGATTTTGAAAATTTGGAATTTCCATATCCTAAAAATAGCCACCTATTTTATCTAAAGAATACGAAAATATTAATAAAAATATGAGATAATCTTCAATATTACGCTCAAATTCGACCCATTTCATGTAAAAAATGCTATTTTTACAAAACCCTGAAAACTTTCCTCAAATACAATACTTTCTCAATCTCTCCACTCATCATTCAAACATATATTACTCTAAATATGTATCATGATTTTCAAACATCCGTCAAAATGATTCTCAAACTCGCCAAAATGAAATTATATAAAATATTAAATGCAATGGAGGGTTTTTTCCCAGAGGGACACTTACTTTTGATTTAGTCCAATTTTGTATTTGTAAAGTTATTTCAACAAAATATCCTGATGAATAAAATTGCACAAAATCGAAAATTCGTGATATCATTTGAAAGCTAATTTCATCTTCTTTCAAAAAACTTTTCACGAAAATTGACCAAAATGGAGCTTTCCTCGAGTTATGCAGAAAAAAATGAAAAATTTTAATGAGAAAACGCAAAACTGTGAAGCATGATGTATACGACCCTCACAACAATAAATTCCTTATTCTGATGGACGAAATTAAAATTTTTCAGAATATCTTCAGACTAAAGTCAAGTTAATGCACAAGGTCATTTCCATCAGTGAAAATTGAAATTTCACACAAAAAATAGAATCAAATCAAAATTATCTACTTTTATTTTTTTGTGTGAGATTTGCTATGAATTAAAAAAAATGCACTTAACTACTCACCATTAAAAAAGAAACAGATGTGGTGCAAAAATTTCAATTTTTTCCCTTTCAATTTTTAAAAAAAAAACTGAAATTTTTGAGTTTGTAATTCACATATTTTAGGACCTCGAATGACTAAAAATTAAAAAAAATATACTTTAATTAAATAAAACCAAAATGAATTGAGATCATAAAAGGATTTCGATTTATTTTGAAAGTTCCTACTGGAAATGTGCTTTCAAAGTTTTTCATGATTTTCAACTACAATCTTTGGAAAAATGATGCAATATTGTATTTCAAGGAATGGGTAAAATTTTGTCAAATTCTACTTCGTACATTTATATTTTGTAAATATTTTTGTGGAAAAATTTTCATTCGCCGCATTTTCGAACAGAAAGTTATAAAATATCTGTACGATTTGGTTCATCAGCAATTTTTGAAAAAATCGTACACCTTAGCAAACATTCTCTCAGATTTTTCACCTTTGATTCTTGTGTTGAGAATCAAAGTTGGGATGCAAAATTTTCGTCCGACACTTGCAAGAAATTTTCAGAGTGAGTAGGTTGAAAAATTTCTATCCTTACTTTTATTTTAGCACAGGAATCTTCATTTTTCAAATCAATAAAGCTGATTTTCTGTGCGAATTTTCAGTTCGAATCAAAAGAAGCCCCCCCCCCCCCAAGTTCAAAAAGTCAATCGAAATCTTAAATTTTTTCCAATTCCAAAAAAGACTGACATTAATATCAGAAAGTTACCCTGATTTATAAAATTTTCAAAGTTCAAATACCCAAATTATTTGTCTGATAAAATGTCTAAAAATCGCCATTATCTCTGAAAATTTTTTAAAGTCGAAAAAGTCAATAGAAATCTGAAGATTTTTCCAAGTCAAAAAAAGTCTGACAAAATGACTGATAGTCGATTTTTTAAGTTCAATAAATGTAAATTGCTTGTCTGACAAAATGTCTAGAAATCAGAATTATCTCTGCAATTTTACAAGTCCAGAAAGTCAATAGAAATCCGAAAATTTTTCAAAGTCCAAAAAAGTCTGACAAAATGTCTAAAAGTCAGCTATCTCTAAAATTTTTGAAGTCCAGAAAGTCAATGGAAATCTTAAAATTTTTTCAAGTCCAAAAAAGTCCGATATAATGTCTAAAAGTCGGTGTGTCGGAATTAAATGATTTTTTTGCAGGTTTGATCATCGCAAAAGCATAATCCTCTGCTAATATTCACTAAATCTTGAAAATTGATGAAATTTCCATAAAAATAAATTCAAATAGTGATAAATATGGTCAAAAAAACATGAGAATTGTTGAAAATTTTACAAAAATTATTAAAATTTTTCATAAAAGTTTATAAAATTATTGTAGAAACTATTTATAAAAAAATTGGAGGGAGATGAAATTGACATTTTTGCACTACATCTCTTTCTTTTTTAAGGGCAAGTAGTTGATAGCATTTTTTTTTTCAATTTATAATAAATTTCACCCTGGAAAATAAAAGTAAATAATTTTGGATCTAAATTATGCAAAAAAAAATTGCGGTATTTCATCTTTCTGATCAGATCTCTCAGCAGAAAGGGCCAAGAATGCTTTTTTCGAAAATAATTTTCGTGGATTATATAGTTTTGAACTTACGAATATTTTTTGATTTCTATTTTACAAAAAAATTTTGATCGAAAAGTTTCAATTTCAAGTCATTTGAAAAATCCAATCATCGAAAATTTATAAAAATTTATCTATAGATAAAATACTTGCCAATTTCTAGCTATATGCAGGCTAAAATTCATCACATGAGAAAACTCGTTCTAATTTCGGGACGGCTGAATAGGTTTCATTTCGAACCGAGAGCACGTACACATCAATATTACTTATTCTTTTATACCCCGTGCTTTGATAATTTCGAGAGAAAAAAAATCAACCACAACTTTTCTGCGTTTAAATTCTCTTTGATCCTGGTCTCCCTCTGCAAATATCTGCGTTAATCTGCTTTCAAGAGTAAACAATGTCCACGCGTGTATTCGCGTATTACTCCGCGGTATAGCTCGAACATCATCGGTAACTAGCTCAAAAAAAAAGGGCCAATCGAGGGTTACACGCGGTCTTTTATCGACAAAAATATCGATAATCAAATATTATAAACGATGCGCCACGCCGGCCCGTGCAGATTTGTAAAAACACGTCGCAGTGGTTGCCAAACTGGCGATATTATCGGGTATTGTTAATCGTCTCGAAATACACGAATAAATTGGCCTAAATACTGGCAAAAGTTGGAAGGCAATGTTGAATGGAGAAGGAAAAAGAGGAAGCTGAATGGTGTAACGCGGAGCTGGGACAGTTACGTGGTTTGTAGAGAAACGCAGAGGAGAGGGGCGAGTGGTATCGGAGTAAATTTACAGCCTAGAGAATCGTTATAGCGTATAATTTCTGTTCGCCTTGGGAGAGGTGCAAAATTATCAGAAAGTTTTGCAAAGTCGCCATAAATCTAGGTGGTTTTTTTGATTTTGCCATTTTTTTTCTCTCTCTCAACCCTCGTTAAGGATATGTTTGTAGAACCAGTGTGCGGGTTGTTTAACTGTGGTCGAGATCGCGATTAAAAAATAAGGAAGAGATTTCCCCCTTTTTTCCCTTCAATTATCGAAGAATTGATTACAGTTTTGGGGCGTACGAGGGCACAGACATGATAACGAGACGAATTTCACGATGAAAAATCTTTCCAGTTCTACGTAGATAGGATTTTTTTATTACATATGACGATGGCGGATATATCTAAACCTACACGAAGTTTTTCCACAGCTCTTTTGAGGCCAGGGGCGAAAAGGGGGGACGAGCGGCACGCCACCACGATAGATGTCTCTCTTGGGATCACGCTGGCAGGCTTGGCATAACCTTGAAATGCGTTATGTGAATGTGTATTATGTACTCCGCCCCGTTAAAATCAAATCATAGGTACTTTCGTGTTTTTGAATAATAAAAAATCGTCGACACGCGAATTTTTCCCCCTCGTTTTATGGAAATCGTCCGATAATCGTGCTTTGGGGGTGAAAGGAAAAATACCGCAAAAATGCCTATACAAGAAAATACTTTGAAGTTGGTAAAATGGATAGAAAAGATGAGGGATAGTCGAAAGTAGTCGGGTACATCAAAAGATTCGAGGAATTTCTAATTTCATGCCATAATTTACGTAACATTGCCTACGAGATTTTAATTCTTGAAATTGGTACGATTTGCAAGTACCAATATTTCGACTTCTTCCACGTTATCAGTTTCATTCACCTTGAAAGATCCGAGAAACCAGAAAAATTGGCACGAAAGATTTCGCAATTCAGTTCCTTATCGCGTTCCTTCGTTTAATTTTATTCTTCCTAGTTACCAACCCTTGTTGTTCGAAGATTAGCCATCTAGAAACAGCAGAAAAAGGGAACTCGAATCTCGATTAAGGTGTGCACTAGTCGTAATGTCGTCATAAGTATCGCATCACGACGAGTATTTCGTACTTATCAAAAGCTCATTATCGCCATATTTCGTTCGGCAAAACGATAATTCCGAGAAAAATATACCTATTTGAATTGAACTCTTGAAAATACCTCCTCTACGGGATCATCTGGCTGCGTCGCGTAGCTCGTATCGTCTCTTCCAAATTATTCCAAAGTTCGCGTTTCTTGTTTAAATCTTAACACGGAGTCGTTTTCGTTGCTTTAGCATTTCCCTTTCCCTTTCCTTGTCGTACCTGTAAAAAAAGGGAGGAAAAAAATCATCGCGTATACACGTCGAATTTCTATATCCCTTCGATGACGACGGATTAATGTACGTATAATATTTTCCTCTTTTTTTCGACGATGAAACGAGACTGGTATAATATTTCCCTTGCTTTATTTTTCAGTCGAATTTTCTTCCTTGTTGCGATAAAAAAAACAGAGATAGCTATTGAGCTGGATTTTTACCAAGGGGAGGAGTGAAAGTGTAAGCAGAAATATTATTATGGTTTTTGAAACAGGTTCATTCAATTAGTCTCACTTTATCAAAGAATTCACTGAAAAAAAATATCAAAAATATTAATCCAAATTGAAAACTGTCGAGCACTGTATTTTTT
Organism: Pseudococcus longispinus; assembly: GCA_900064475.1. NCBI lineage: Eukaryota > Metazoa > Arthropoda > Insecta > Hemiptera > Pseudococcidae > Pseudococcus > Pseudococcus longispinus. Next base: position 7,536 of record FIZU01066560.1, read on the forward strand.
TTTTTCATACGTGATACATTTTTTCTAGCTTGGCAATGAAGATGAAATTCAAAGTATTTTTTCGTATGAAATTTAACTGGTTGGGATCTGAACCGGTTTTCAAATTCCGGCTCAGGAATTCCCAAGCACTTTGAATGAATATTTCATTAGATCACAATACGAAGAAACTTCGAAGATTTTGAGCTCAATTTTTTGACAATTATTGTTTTTGCCCAGAAAACAAAAATGAAAATTAAATGGATCGCTTGAATTATAAAGGGGAGAGGAAATGTGTTTATGTATTAATTTAAAAAATATGAAATTTTTGCTGTTTTGCAATTTTTGTTCAATACATTCCTATTAAAATTTCTTGAAGAATTGCTATTTTATGCTCAACTGGTTTCTTCTGCTGATTCTCGTTTTTTTTTCTCTCAATATCTTGGGAAATTGTTTACAGTTGGTTGCGAACCACTGAACAGATATTAATGCAGAGCTCAAAATAATCATTAGGTATTTCACTTTTTAGTTATCATTACATCATTATTTTCGACCGTTTGGCCTTTTTATTCAAATTTTTGGTTGAAAAAAAGAAATGACTGGATAAAATTCGCAGGTTTTCATTTCACAATTTTTTTTAGCCATTAAAATTTTGTTCAAAATCAAATGTTTCAAGTTCAGACAACGTTTGCAAAAGTTCATTTTAACGCAATTTTTCGAAACCGTTTTCAAATTTTATTAGCACAATTTTTTGAAATTTAATTTAAAATTAGATTTTACACAATTATGTTGGAAAATAATAATTTTTAGTTTTGTTCAAACACAATTTTTGTTCTCAAATTTTACCTACTTATTTGAAATAAAAATTTTCAAAATTCAGGTTTGAATCAATTTTACTTGAATTTTGTACAATTGCTTCAAAATTTCATTCAAATGTTTAATTTTCACACAATTTTCAAACATAATATCACTAAATTTTGTTCAAACACAATTTGTTTTGATTTTATTTAAGCCTGAACTCTTTACAATTTTGTTGAACACAATTCATCAAAATCAAATTCTTTCAAGCTCTGTTCAAACGCAGTTTTTTGAAATTTCCTTCAAATTTTATTCAGGCACAATTCTAGTGCTCGGAAATACTCGTTTATTTGATTTTCCGTCATTTTATTTTTTTTTGTAATTTTTGTAATTTTTTTACATTTTTTGTTTTATTATTCAAATTTTTGTTTTGAAAAAATGCTAAGTAGGTATTTTACATAAGAAATTGGTTGGTGAATGAAGAAAGTAAACATTTCTCAAGAAGTGATTTTTATAAAAATTCTTTCAAAAAAATTGGCGATTTCTTCGAAAAAAAATCAAAAACGTTAATTTAAAAATTCAAGCAAAAAGTCTCTCAGTAAATTTGTTGAAAAAAATCAAAATAGTTATGCGAGTAGAAAACGGTTGGATAAATTTTTTTTTTTCATTTTGAGGAAATTCTCTGAGGAAAAACTGTCAATAAAGTTATTAAAAAATAATTATGTGTTCAGAAAGTAATCTTGAATCCTCCAAAATTTTTTTTTGTAAAAATTGATAGTTTTTGTATATTTAGGTACCTATTATTTAGAAAAAAAATGCTTAAAAAAATGCCCTGAAAATTTTTTTGATGCAAAATTATTCAAGCCAAAAAATGCTGAATAAATAAATTTCTTGAAAAACTGTCAAAACAAGCATGTTTTAAGAAAATTTTGAAATAGTGTTTTTACAAAAATTACTCCATTTTTTTTAGAACATCTCATTTTTTACAAAGTGTACTTAGGTAGAACCAAACCAAAAAAAATCTTCTATTTTGCACCAAAATTAGTCTTTTCTCCCCTTAATTTGGACCAAAAATTTTCATTATTGGTAATTTTTTCGATAGATTTAGTCAGTTCAGGGATTCTCATTAAAATTAGAGTAAAATCATTTTTGAGCTGTGTTAATGATGAATTTTTTAAAAACTTGTTTAATAAGATTTCATTTTTCTAGGAATCGTAGTTTCTGGTTGAAAACCTGCACCAAACCGGTTTCATAATTCATGAATGTCTGAATGAAAAAATGACCGAGTTTTAGTAGTTTACAACTTTTGTTTGAGATTTTGTGTAAAATTATTTTTTCCAAATAAATCTTGGCAACAGGTTTGAAACCGTGAAACTGGTTTCAAAAAAGTTTCAATTAACCACCAAACCGGTTTCAAATGTAAGAATGAAAATATGATTGAATTCTAGTAGTTTTCAAATGTTTTTCACGGTATCCTTATTCTTAAATGAACCTTCGTAACTGGTTTGAAACCCTGAAACCGGTTTTAAAAAATTTCAATAAACCACCAAACCGGTTTCAAATTTTAGAATGAAAAAATGATTGAATTCTATGTAGTACTTTTCAACATTTTTTCATATCCTTGTTCTCAAATGAACTCTCGTAACTGGTTTGAAACCGTATCAATGAAATTGGTTTCAAATTCGTGCTTCGTTAGAATTTCTTCAATGCCTTTGGCGATTTTCTTTCAAGCAGTTCATCGACACTTTGAAAAGAAAATTCGGCCATTTTGAAGACCTTCGCCTCGACCGTTTTTTTCGTTTTTTCCACCCTCGTTCGTGGTATTTCCGTCATCGACGTCGAACTTATATCGGGCGAAGACGTGTCGAACCACTCTACCTATTACGATACTTCTCTCACCGACGACGTATCTCTCATGAGCCGAACCGAGTCACCTGTGTGCTTGTTTTTACAATTTTTTTCCACTCGTCCCTTGTGCTGGATTCCTTTTTCTGTTTCTTTCAGCATTTGACGACCACGCACGATTCTATATATACATGGTACTATACTTTTCTCAGTCTGTATGTGCCATAAAACGTATACTTAGGATAGTTTTAAAAACGCCTCGTTCTTTCATATATATTTGTACTCATCGTGCAGCGTTTAGTAAATCAATATAATCTATTTTTATAATACGTATAGATATATTATATTATGTTTTTGTGAAATATCTGATCAAAACAATCATACGAATAGAGGCTTATACACGCGTGTCAAAAGTTGCGGCGACAGCGACAGCTATTGCGGTGACGGAAGCGTCAGACGAGGCTGAAGGCGAAACATATACTATACCTACACTTTTACTTTTCGACCAAAAATAACGACTATGTTGCGAGCAACGTTTAAAACTTTTTTTTTCAGTATAAAAATAAACAAAACGCGCCGTGAAAAAATATTTACCTATTTTGTGGCCGTGCCGCCTTCGTTCGACGTACGTGTGTTTTTAACGCGCCAACGTATTCAGAAATTAGGCCATTAGGTTATTGATGGGTAGAATTTGGATATAAGCAATACCTCCTTCGTACGTTGAATAAGGATAAGAAGTGGGAATAGTTGTGTACGACGCTTGAGATGTGATTCGGATACCTTTTTTGTTTAGAAACGTAAAAAAAAAGGTTACCTTTTGCCTCGATATGATTGAATTTGCGATGAAAAAAAAAAGATCTGCCAGGGTTTGGTTTTGAGCAAAAAAATAGAAGGAAATTCTATATCAAATTTACAATCATTGTTGAATAATTCATAAAATTTTATCGCGAAAGTAAAATACTTTGAAAGTTTATAAAGATTAAGAAATGTTTTGAAAATGATGAAAAAATACCAACTTTTGATAAGATTGTACATAAAAGTAGATCTTTTTCAATTCGTTTAGTCTACCTTATCTTCCTAACTCCTGGATCCGATCTCATTGAAAACATTTAAGAGCGTAGGCATCGGTCGAAAAAAACGAAGGTTAATTCAATTGAAACAGTACAGTCGTTGAAAATTTTGATACCTAAAGTCGAAAATTTTGCCTACGCAAAATTCATTGAAAATTTTCAAAAGCATACAATTCCATTTTTTCTGTCTTATTTAAAATTGAATGAAGTTGATAAATGGAATCGCTATTCTGGTATAATTTTCAAGGTACTAGCAGGCATGCTTTTAAAATTTTCAAGGTTTTGGAGAGAAGGAAGGCGAAGTTTTGTTTTAATTTGGTCATAAAAATTGTTTTTTTTCTCGTTCTATTCGTTTAATGAGATTAGAATTTTTTTGTGCTCCCTTTCGAAGTCCTTGAACCTTGTACCCTTTCATGGTGTCTTTTATTCTTCTCAGTAGCTTAGTTATACGTTCGGTAGTTTATTTCATTTTTTCGTAAAGTTCTCCATCTCCGTTTTTTTTCTATGTTTATTTTCGTGTAATGAACGCTCCAAGGGTCGTGTTTGAAAGCGTAACAATTTTTTTTCGGGTTGCAAATTAATGGAAATGTAAAACTCGATGGTATTGTGAAAATGCGAGTAATATATTTGCCTTTTATTATTACCGAATGTTTCCCCATTTTTTGGGGGAATTTGATTTCGTGTATTATTTTGGGAAATGAGAATTTTTTTCGAATTTGTTGCTGAGTATTGTGGTTTGAGAATTTTTTAAGTTTTTGGAATTGCTATATTGTTCGAAGAAGAGCAGCGCTAGAGTCGAGGAGTTGATAAATTAATTTCTGGAATCACTAAAGCTACTTTAGAAGATGATTATCAAAGTGCCAGTAGAAAAGAGGTATGGTTTTCGTGAAGAGAAAAACGTAACTTGTGTCAGAGTGTCTGACACTGCTCCAACATCGTGTCGACTTATGTCAAGGAGTCCGACAAAGCGCCAACACTGTCAGCCTGTGTCAAAATGTCTGACGTACGTCAACGCTATATCTTTACTGATTCAAATTCAAAAATGAATATGGAATAAATTTCAAGCATTCAAAGAATTATTGAAGAATTCATTTGAAATTGATGATGAAGTTTTATAAAGCCTGACCAAAAGTCAGTTCACCTAATTTTTAACAAAGGATATGTTTTTGCTCTGAGGAGTGATCTCGCGGAAGACCGACGAAATTTCGTGACGCTGACTTTTAGACATAATGTCAGACTTTTCTGGACTTAGAATAGAAAAATTTTCACATTTCCAATGATTTTTAGATATTATGTCAGACT
>FIZU01066574.1:0-20621 GCA_900064475.1 Pseudococcus longispinus
ATTTTTTGACAAATTGCTTCAAATAAAATAAAGTGAATACATACGATTTTAGATGTAACTTTCTAGAATACAAATTCATGATTTTCATTGAAATCTATGCATTATTAATCACAAACCGTTTGTTTTAATAACGTACTTAATTTTTGCCTTCCGATCTTAGGGTATGCAATGAAAAATTATCGTGTATTCAGAATATCCCCTTAATATTTAGTATTTCGGTGTGATTTTGGCGGTGATAGAAAGTGTGGAGGGGAGGGGAATTCACATGCGACGAATTCATTTCTCGAATTGTCAAAAATGTCGTGCATTTGACTTGAAAACCTTTTTCAGAACATGCTGAATTTTTCAAGTTTTCATAAATTTAAAATTCGGTTTGAATTGTCTAAAATTCTAATCTTTACGTTTTGCAGTGGCATATCTTCATAAAGGGTTTACGGATTCAACCCCCACCCCTCATCAACAGGTGAGAAAAAAATTGAGGTTTTTTTGATCGAATTTGCTAATAATATGCACGTTTTTTGGACAAATCTTTCTCTTGAACGTAAATTTTTTTCAAGCACAACTGAATTGTAGTTTCTGATTTAAATACGTTGGTGAAACTAGACATTATTCACAGGGGGGAAGCAAAGGGAGGAGGGCCCAAAAAGTTGAAAAAAAATTGAAAGCAACATATTTATTAAGGTATACTTGAACAGCTAAAAAATTGAAATTTCAAAGAATGAAAAGGGGGTAGAAACAAATCATAATGACAATCTACGAAACGGCCAGAATGACTTTCATTTCAAGGGGTCCAAGGGAAAAAATGTGATTGATGCAGAACTGGGAAAAAAATCGTTAATTTTGTTAAAAGAAGGAATCATACTTCTGCTCGAGCGAAGCGAAGGCGGAAATGTTTACAAAAAAATACGTTTTTTAGCTAAAATTTCACACTTTTTTCCAACATTCCAGTTGTCAAAGAGGGCTAATTTAAGTATAAATTAATTTTCTTAGGCTTGAATTTTTTTTTTTTTGGGGGGGGGGCTAATTCCTCGTCAGAAAGGGCTAACCCCCTCTAGACACCCCCCCCCCCCCAATAGCTCTGCCTATGTTTAAATAGACTTATTTTGAATTTGAACCCTGCACCTATGAATGGTATTGGCATGTTTTAGAACCTGGCAAACATTGAAATTGAAACATAAACACCTTTGACCTTTTCCACAAATTATTTCAAAATCGTATTTCAGAACGACCACCTTCACATAATCCACCACCTTCACATAATCCAGGGTTCCCGCGGATCCTCTGACCACGGATCCGAATCCGGATCCTTTTTTCTGTAGATCCGTGATCCGGATCCTTTTAAAAAGGATCCCTATTCCGCGGATCTAAACAAAGAATCAATTCGAACGCAAAATTCAATTGCTCAAAAGTCAAAAAATGAATATTCAGCTTCATTTTCATTCATCCCTCACTTTTTGCCGAGAAAAAAATAATTGAAGCCATCAGCATCAGACATCAGATATGATATTTACACTTCACAAGAATTTTTTTATGAAAAAAAAAACAAGAAAATTTTAAAGGATCCGTGATCCGAAAAAAAGGATCCGGACCACGAATCCGGGGTCTTGGATCCGTGATCTGTGGAAAATTGATGATTCGTGATTCATGATCCGAATCCTTTTTTGGCTGGATCCGCGGGAACCCTGATAAAATCAAAGATTTAAAGATTTTATCTTGGATACGCCACTGATGTTTTGTATCTTTTCAAAAGAGATGACGAGACAAAAATTCCAGCCGGAAGGTCTAAATTGACCAGAAAATACATTCGACAAATTTCGTCGATTCTTGCTCAAATTAATGTACAGGGGGCGCATAAGTCAGTTTCCCAATTTGCAACAATGTGTTTTCCTCCCATAAACATGTATTTTCTGACCAAACTAAGGATCTTATGAAAAAAATACTGGGAGGTAAAGTTGTAGAGCATAAAATTTTTTTTCTGTATCAAGTCATTAGTTTTCTTCCAGGAAGCTTGGTTTTCGTTATTTTTGCAATCCAAGTTGCTAATGTAAAAAATCATAAGTATTTAATTTTGAACTTTGACTGCAAAAATCTCGAAAACTAAGCCCCCTAGAAAGAAAACTAATAGCTCATAGAAGAAAGAAAATTTCACGCTCTACAACTTTGGTGCTTAGCATTTTTTTCGTAAGACCCCTAGTTCAGCCAGAAATTCTACTCTAAATAAAATTCAGACGAGGGAAATTGACTTTGATGATCCAATGACATAGCTGAAACGCGAAGGAGGCACCCTCCGTAAAAATTTTTTTTTCTTTTGGAACAAGAATTTTTTAAATCTTAATTTACTTCTCGATTTGTATAAAATATGGGTAAATCTTTCAAAACTCGTGTCATAATTTTTCGAATTTCTTTCAAGTACTCAAATCTCAATGTTTCAAATTCTGAACTCATTTACCCCCCCCCCCCCCCCCCAACGAAAAATAATCAATAACCAACTATTTAAATCTCGTTCTACAATATAGATTCAATTCTCAACTTGGCTTTTTCCTTTCCGTTACAGAGAGACTTCGACGACGAATGCATATTCTACGAGAAGACCGAATCGAACAGCTACAACTCGTACAAGTCGGTGAAGTACTCGAACGAGAAACACACCTATTACATCGGTATGAAGAAAAGCGGTATCCCCAGACGAGTTCAAATCAAAGCAAACGCCACACTGGGCGTATTGTCGGAATGCACCAAAGTCCTTCCCCAATACGTCGATCGCGACGTAGTCGACCGTCTAACTAATAAAATCCTAACGCTGCATCCCGATCAGCGTCACGGTCACACCGTCCGACACCATCACATCTGCCCTCCTCCTTATCATATGAAAATCACCGAAAGTTTAAAATGCAAGCAAAAACGCAAACCGAAGAAAAAGAAACGAAAATGTCACGACACCGATGGCGACAACGACGAATGCCACGTCCCTGTCAAATCATCGGACGATACTCCCAAAAAATCCACCTCTAATAAAAAGACCTCTCTTGATACCGATACCGTCGAAACTCATCAACCAAAAAAAGGCAAAAAGAGAAAATCCGATACCAAGAAGAGCAAACACCAATCGAAATCTGCGGCTAGGAAAGATACATCCGGCGAAAGAAATAACGCCGAAGGAGATGCCGATGATACCATGACTACCATTATACCCGACGATGGCGCTGATGACGAGTTCCTAGATAAAGAATAATTAAATTAATGCGTTAAAAAGCTTTAAGTATTTTTATCGATTTGTAAGTCCGTAGGTATGATACCTACCTAACTCTAAAATTGTGATTAAAATGAGTACAAATCAGTGTTTATGTCGGTATCGACACCTACGATACCGTTACAAGACCCATTCATTGGATCCATACGAGTTATCGGGTTCAAACTGCCATTGCTACTAAAGGTTCCTTCGTTCGATGTTTTCCCTTCGAATATATCAAAGTTGCCGGGAAGCTTTCTAATCAGACTGATTTTTCAGTCAGTTATTTTAACCTATCTATTACGAATCGAAACCGGTTACAAAGGAATACTGCTTAAATAAATGAATACGTGAGACTCTTCGTGTCACATCTCGATGCGAATCATTTTTCGAGAAATTTTTCGTGAATATTCTGCGAAAAAAAAGAATAAATTTCCGAAACAGATTTCGTCAGTGGTTGAGTCAAATATTCGTGGAAAGTTCAGAACGTTGATTAATTTCCTTATCTTATCTTCGGGTTGATCTTTCGGCGTCGAAAACGCCACCATTTTCTCGAAAATTTATATTCGAACCTCGAATAGAAAATTTTGCGTTGAAAAGATTTTCCACGGGGGTTTTTTTGGACGTCGAGTAAAAGACCGAAGCCAAAATATCGTTCATTGTTACGTTCCAGGTCGACAACCTTTTAATGCACTATCGCAAAGTTTTCGTTTTTTATCGCGATTTTTTTTTCTAGCAATTTGAGCCCATTGTGTATTTCGCATCGAAAAAGCTCGCTTATCTTTTGCTACAAGCCTCGTGCTGCAAACGATTCGCCGAAAGTAATTAATTCTTTGAAAATTGTTCCTAAAGGCTTTAATTAAAAATATAATTCTTATTTATTGTTTCGAATTTTGCTGCAAAATTGTATCAGTGTAAAAATTTCCATCGTTTAAATCCATTTTAAGGTCGTTCACCAAAATGTACCTAAGTTTTTCGCTAAGGATGCTTTCAATACGTAACGTAAGTACTCATTTTAATAAACAATTCGAACGAAACGTACGAAGTATTAAGTATATCTATTTTATAAAGTATTTTATATGCATTTTTACGACTGATCCGGTACGTTTTTTAGTTACTAATTGAATTTAGCATTAGGTTAGAAGAAATGGTATCACATAAGATATTTTTCAACGTTCCATCGGGGGCGTTATTTATGCTTATGCGTATGTGTAGTACGTGCCTTTCGTTGTTATATTGGTTACCTCTGCTGATGCATCGCTTCGAATCATTATTTAAGATTCTTTTATACCACGATAATGAATCGAAAGTGAAAATGTCAACTGAATTGTTTGTCAGAAGCGAAACACTCTTGAACAATGTTTCATTGCGATAATTGCTCGAACAATTTACCATTTCATTTCATGTGCATCGTATATAAAAGTCACGTCACTAAATATGTAATTTGCATTTGACGACTATTTTTAAAACATGATCTAACGTGCGAATATTTTCGTTTGTAAAATTTTTCAAAAGGGGCATCATTGTGAAGAGAAAGATAGATGAAATTGCGCAGATTTTTTTTTATGGGACTCGCTGTGATATTAAAACTGTATTAGTAAATGTAATTTTTGTACATCCATTTTTAACTTGTTACAGACGTAATTAGGTACACTTTTTTGTACGCTAAACGTATTTAGCATAATTGCTATATAAGAACATCGACTTGTACGCTTTTTTCTTTTTTTTTTTTTAACAAGAAAAAAAATTCTGAATGTGTAATTTTTCTTCCTTAGAGACTTCATGTTGTATAGATTAATTTCAAATCTCTGGTCATATATTTTTAGGTTTATTCTACGAATTGTATTGTAAGGTTGATTTTATATAGGTTTTTATACGATTTGAAATTTTTAAGCTTTCGAATTCGATTGCATTCTATACGTTTTTAATACTTTTGTATTCGACAAACTTACAATGTGAACGTCCATAAGTGATTTTTTTTTCTCTATTAAAGCTTAAAATAATTTATTTTTTCAGATATATTCGTTTATTTAGTATTCCTCTCTCTTTTTTTATGTAAGTTTTTTTTTTTTTTTTAATATGAAACGAATAATGCGATATTTTTAGTGTACAGTAGATCAGAAAAATAGATTGCAAATGTGTAAAATATTAATTAATAAAATTATCATTTCGATGCTTCGATTTCTATGAATTTTAACGTGTTGCAAGTTCTGTGTGTTAATCTCATTCTTATGGTGTATCGACATGGAGTTTTCGTTATTTTAAAAAATTTCGAAATTGGAGGAGTGAATCCCCTTGACCTCTTTTTATCAGTTTATCACCTGAAACTACGCTCAGAATTTTTTCAGATCTTTTGAACAAAATTAAACCGGTGCTTATGAGCTTCAAAGTTCAACTGGAGATTTACATAAAGATTTTAGGTTGAACACTATATTTCTGAAACACACAATAAATTCTCAGTATCACATTTAAATATACTGAAAAGAGGTGAAATTCCAAACATTTTTGCATGGCACCTCGGGCACACTCCTAAAAAGTTGCGATTTGAGTTTCTACACCTCCCGAAGACATTGCCCTGGAAATTGGATTTCCATCTAGATTTTTGATATTAAAAAAATTGGTACCAAACCGGGCCTAAAAGGCTCCTATAATCAAAAAAAATTATTTCGATTACAAAAATTGAAAAGTTTTTAATTTAGGGTGACCAACCTTCGATTTTTGTAAAAAAAATTGATTCTGACTTTCAGACATTTTGTCAGACTTTTTTGGATTTAGAAAATTTTTAAGAACTCAAATAAATTTTTGGACCTGGAAAATTTCAACCTTTATGGTCTTAAAAAATTTCAAGAAAGTTCAAATCAGACATTTTGTCTGGCGGATTTTCACTGAACGACTTTTAGACATTTTGTCGGACTTTTTTAAAGTTGGAAAAATTTTCAGATTTCAACACTTGGAATTGGATTTTGAAAATTTTTCAAAAAATTCCATTACGAAGTTCACAAACGAAAATCCGTTACGATGACTTTTACATAATATTCTGTCTGAATTTTTTCGAACTTGGAAAATTTCTTCAAAATTCAAATGACTTTTAGGACTAGAAAAATTTTAAGAAAATTTCAAATATCGCGACTCTATTGGACTTGAAAAATTTAATGAGCAAAAGCACATCCTACGAAAACTTGAAACTTTTAAAAGGATATAGAGTGGATTTATTTATTTTCATGAAAAATTCCTTTTTTTTAAAAACTTACATTTTTCAATGTTTTCTTCACTTTTTTATACGAACTTCAAAATTGAATTTTTTGCAGGGGTTCGAAAAATGTGCGATTTTCTAAAGTAACGCATTTTCCACTTGACATCTGTTTATAAACAATTTTTTTCAAACTTTTTTGCTAAAAAAATTCGAATTGAAAATTGTTTTTTGGCAGGGGTTCGAAAAATATGGAATTTTTAAAATTATGCAATCAATTTTTTCCAAAGTTTTAATGGTTTTTTCCCAACATTTTTCATTCTTCTTTTTCACTTTCTTTATTCAAACTTTGAAATTGAATTTTTGGCAGGGGTTCGAAAAATATGGAATTTTTAAAATTGTACAATTTATTTTTTCCAAAGGTGTAATGGTTTTTTTTCCAACATTTTTCATTCTTCTTTTTCACTTTCTTAAGTCAAACGTTGAAATTTAATTTTTGGCAGGGGTTCAAAAAATATGGAATTTTTAAAATTTAATTTTTTCCAAAGGTGTAATGGTTTTTTTTCCAACATTTTTCATTCTTCTTTTTCACTTTCTTTAGTCAAACGTTGAAATTTAATTTTTGGCAGGGGTTCAAAAAATATGGAATTTTTAAAATTATACAATTAATTTTTTCCAAAGGTGTAATGGTTTTTTTTCCAACATTTTTCATTCTTCTTTTTCACTTTCTTTAGTCAAACGTTGAAATTTAATTTTTGGCAGGGGTTCAAAAAATATGGAATTTTTAAAATTATACAATTAATTTTTTCCAAAGGTGTAATGGTTTTTTTTCCAACATTTTTCATTCTTCTTTTTCACTTTCTTTATTCAAACTTTGAAACTGAATTTTTGACAGGGGTTCGAAAAATATGGAATTTTTAAAATTAACGCATTTTCCAACATTTATTTCAATTGTTTTATTCAATTCCAACACAGGCGGTCACAAAAATGTCAAAAATTCCACTTTTTTCAAGTGAGTACCTGAAATTATTGACCAATTACACATGTCCTCGCTGCGTGCAAAACCATTGAAAAATTTACCTCAATTGCACAAAAAAGTGTTGAAAAATAAATTTTAAATTTTGCATTGTTTAGAAGAAATATTTAAAAATTAATTATCGACAAATTTTTTGAAAATCAACTCGGAAAATTCTGTATTTTCGAACCCCTGCCAAAAAACAATTTTTAATTTGCATTTTTTTAATAAGAAAATCTGAAAAAAAATGATAAAAAAAAATTAATGTAAACAAATTTTGGAAAATGCATTACTTTAGAAAATCCCACACTTTTCAAACCCCTACAAAAAATCAATTTTCAAGTTTGGGTAAAAAAGTGAAAAAAAATGAATAATGTTGAAAAAAAACATTCCACTTTTAGAAAAAATAAATCGTATCATTTTAAAAATTCCATATTTTTCGAACTTCTGCAAAAAATTCAATTTCAAAGTTTGGATAGTATCATTTTAAAAATTCCATAATATGCTCAATTTTCAGGCAATACTGAGAGTTCATTTTGAAATGGTGCTTATCGTTCAACGTAAAATCCTATCCCATGTTGAAATTTGAGATACGTGGGCGTTGGTTTAATTTCGTTCAAAAACTCAGAAGAAAATTCTAAGAGGGCGTTCACTCTCCCAATTTCAAAAATTTTCAAAATAACGGGCACTCTATAAATGATCGTATAATTATGAAAAAAGATGTTAATAAAATTGCGTAAACTGCGAAACGCAGGCGAACCGAAGTTTTCATCAGATTTATACTCCGAACGTACTATCATCATGATGAATGATCTTTGAACCTAATTTTTTGGCAACTTGCGAATCACGGACGTAAAAAAATTACCTGAAGCAGTAACTTTCTCTGCGCACATGTGAAAAAATTTTATTTCTATCATGCACTTGATTTCATATCAACTTAACGAACGATGGACGAGTGCAAAGCTCTAGATACGAAATGCAATTTGGCGTTAGTTTGTAATCCGGAATTAATAATTTTAAACAATTCGTCCAAATTAGAATTATCGCGCAGATAAGATAAGGAATTTATAATGCGATGAACTTTACCGCTGTGAAATAAATTTTTATTACAATGTAAGATCATAAAATAAGGTCGTTGATGGGAGAAAATTTTTTTTGCCAAATTTTTTTCCACCTTATCGCTCGGATTCAATGAACGCGTTTATAAATTATCGAATTATTTTAACTGGTTTATCTATGAGCTGAAAATTATGCTCGTTGTGGGTAGATTGGTTACGAAAATAGCTAATTAAATTTAGATCGGGGTATTATTTTGAATAAATTTCAATTTTCGATAATTTTGGAAAGCTTCCTAAAATGTAATTTTTACGACTTTGACGTCTTTGACCAATATTTACGCTGAATTGCTAATTTGGGAACGAACAATTCAGCTATTCTATAATTACGAATATGATACATGAAGGTACCAATATCTACTTGGATAAATAGCGAAAAAAATCATAGTCACGATTACAACATTGTAAAATTTTTTTCCTGGTTTTAATATGAGGGTTATAAAGCGGGTTGAATAAATGTACCTTCGATAGTTATAAATTTTCGAATATTTAATTGGACAAGTTTGGGAAAAAAAATTCTGGTCTTAATTATACTAGTACATGTCGAAAATTTATCGAACGATATTGTTCGAATGAAAATTTATAAGTAGACTATAATTTTCAAATGTGTATCTAGGAATACGAATGCTTTGGGGGGTACGTAAAAAATATAACACTGAACCGAGATCTCATCAATCTTCCAATCGGACCGTTAAACGTTCTAAACATATGGTGATACCAATGGCGATGCAAATTAAAGTGCATCAATAATTGTGATATTATGATGGCTAGTTTTATGGCAGCGTGGAATATATTTTTTAATCAAAATAAGCAAGCTGGCTGTCCTCGTAAAAGGTGAGTTATACCGTAATGTGGGTAGGTAAATGCCTTAAAGGTACTCGATGCATCCTTTCATAAATGTACCGTAAAATTATGAAAAAATTTGATCGCTTTTGTCACGTAAATTATTCGCATGTTCAAGGATATATAGGGCAAGAATGCAGTATCTAATCGAGTATCCAGATACGACAGCGAATTTCATAAAATGGAAAATTTTTTGCTCGTTGCGGTAGGAGAATTTTAATTGCCGAGTAATTGCATTTGTGTATAATTTTCATATTTAAATTGTCGCGAGCAGTGATACTTTCAGTGAAAGCTAATTAGGTCGTAGATTTATCAATCTTGATGGCGCTGTTGTTATAGTAATTTGAGATATGTTCTTCGATCGGTCTCTGTTTTCTTTTTAATGTTGAACGTGCGGTATCTGATTAATAAATCATACGCAAATGCATATAAATTTAACGTCTCATAATGAATCAGCATCCCTTTCATACATTCGTAATTCGTATTAATGCATTATGAAAGAATACCACCAAAGAATTCCTATTTAATGGTAGCCAAATTCGTGCCTGAAATTCTGGATTCGATTAATTTAAAAAAATTTTGTGTTGAGGACGCCGAATACGTGAAATAAGTTTTTTGGAATTTCACAATTTTCAACAAAACTATCACATTTCAGCAATTCTTTATTAGAATGTGAACGCGAAAATTATTTTTATTTTTGTTTCAAGTGTGTAACATCAATTTTTTAAAAGAGCGACAATGATAAGTACCCTATCAGCAACTTGAAGTATTTCGGGGAAGAGGGGGTAGATCGTTATTGAAGACCATTTTTCATTTGAAGTATGCTCTAATTCCTTTTTCCCTCAGAAGAGGAGTAAAAAAAAAATGAAAATAGTAGATTTACAACATGAATTCTGCCTCAAATCTTGGACAACCTGTCGAGGGGAGAGGGCAATCCATTTTTTTTGAAATTTTCAGCATTGATATTTGATTACGAATAAGAAATTTCAATTTTCAAGTTGACCAATTTCCAGAATAATTCAGTCATTGAAACGGAAATGATCCTTTGCAAAGCATAAATTTTTAGTTGAATTGATAGTGGCGGATGGAGGGGGGGGGGGTGAAAATGTTGGTAATTCAAATAAGTATGGATGATTAAATATAAATTTTAAAGACATTCAAATTTTTATTCTTAAATTTCAATTTTTTTTAACCGAAAACGAACTTCTAAAAGAGGCCGGAGGTGCACAAGGTTCAAAATTTTGAAATTTTCTAAACGAATATGAAAATATTGAATCTTTTTCACTCCTTTCAATAGGGGAAAAAGGGAATTAGGATATAGATGATATGTAATGCTCTAGGACATGGTAGACTTCACCCCATTTTTTTTCTCCACCATCACACAAAATGGCATAAGTTGAATTCATTAGTGGCATGGCAAGGCGTTCATTCAAAAAGAGAGCAGGTGATGAGCAAAATGTGATTGAAATTTCTTTACTGATAATGGCATTCAAAAGCTGAAATTTCATAATTTTTTCCAACATTTTAGTCGTCAAGAAGCGGTTCAGACAACTTGGACCTCTTTTGAATGCGACACTGAAATTTATTAAGGTTTTCATGCATTCAGTTGTTCAAAAAATACATTTATTCGCATAAAAATTGAAGAAAACAAAAAAAATCATTCTCTTATAGGTTTTTTGCCCAACTCGTCAAGAATTTCTCGGGGCGAAAGAACGTTTAGGTATAGTGTTTATTATGGTGAGTCTTGGGTCATGTTTGACGTTTTTTTTTTGTTGAAAAGTTTGGGGGGGGGGGGGGGGTTTCGCATTTTTTTGGGGGTGGTGTCAAAAGACCATGTATAAAATTTGGGGTCTCAGGCTTGACATTTCCCCCCTGAGAATGGGATTCAAAATTTTCGAATTTTCAAAAAAATCAAAAAAACTTTTTTTTTTTTTGTATTTTGGTGATAATCCAGCTCAGTGTTGCAAGAGTGGCTAGATGAGACACTCCGAAGGAGTACTACTCGCTCCCAATTTCTTCCATCACAACTCCACTCCTACTCCACTCCATCCTTAACCCTGTAACTCCGAACTCCACTCCGACTTACTCCTACTCCAGTTCTTTTTTTTCAATTTTTTTTATCTGAAGAATGTTAAACTATCTATTTACTTATACAGTCTTTAAAGTTTCAAATTGTAATCGTAATTTTACATTCATGGTTTTTTTTTCAACTTTACAGCCAGCACTAAAATTGTATGATGTGGTAAGGTAAATAGTAATTTCAAGGTATTGTGGGAACTTCAATCATCAAAACAATACGAAATTAAAATAAAAAATAAAAATCGTGTCACAAAGTCAAAAATTTTTGTTGGAAAAATGGAGTGGGGAGTGTTGAAATTTTTGGTACTGCAACTTCGCTCCTTACTCCTTTCAAAACTACATCACTCCGGGAGTACTCCCATGAATTTTAAATTACCCCCAGACTTCTTTCCCTTTTTCTAGGGGTTCTGAAATTGCCTTATAATTTCGTCAAATTACGAATTATGAGGCATTTGTGAACCCCTAGAAAAAGAAATAGTTATAGTATTCAATTTTTGCATTTTATGAGTTTTTTAGAGTGTAATGCATTTCAATTCTGGAATTTTGGGTGTAGCTACAGCAACCGAGTTACTGCTAAGTTTCTGGCCTTGCTGAATACAATCATATCATAATCATTCTGATCAGCATTCACTGATAAAACAATATCACTTTTCAGTAGATGTTAGTAATACAATAATTTTATCATCATTCTCTAATTTAGAAAAATTAAATTAAAATTGTTGCTAATTCAAAAAAAAGTTGCTGTACATGGCTTCAAAAAAAAAAAAAAAAAAAATGGATTGAAATATAATATTAATTCCAGCTGGCAAAAATGTTTTAACACAAATAGATGAAATTCAGCTTAGAAAATATGGTGTAATTTCAATAGGTATAGTTATGAATTGTAAAAAAAAAAAAAAAAAGAAAAACAAACGAAAACATGTAGAAATTTGAAATTGAAGCGTGAAAATTAAATAATTAATAGGTATTCGAGTGTTTTAAAAAGTAATATGCTGTTCGCTCATTTATTCATTTGTAATCCGCGAATACTTAGGACTATATCATGGACAAATGAAAACAGAAGTGTGACAAAGTGATCAGTGAGTCAACAAAGAGTGCTCTTTTGGTATTCTCATTCACTCCATCTGAGCATATGAAAAATTTGTTCTAATTCATATGAATGGTGGACATCTGATAGCTGTTAGTGTAGTCTACAGCGTAGTTTTATAGGTAAATTATGAAAATTCGGTGAGTAATTGAGTATTGAAACTACTGATGTTGGTAGTTCTGTATGAGGTCAACTTCACGTATGTTTTATTTTAAATTAATTTGAATGCAAAAAACTAAGCGCCACGCGTGATTACGTTTTGATTCTGAGGAATGATTCTGATTCAGCCAATTCAACAATTCAGCATGCTATTACACAACCTTGAAACGAGCGAAAAACCAATGACCAACTGATAACGCTCGCGTGGATTTTCTTACATAATTGGTAAGTGATATTTGATTGAAATTTGAATGAACTGAACGAGTATCACGTTTATCTGGACTTCACCTTCATACCGATGTAGGTAATATGGGAAGAAAAAAATTAGAAAATTTACCCTGCAGGTTCGAAGCATGATTTTACATAATTCGTGTAATAGAGGTACCACAAATATGTTACCTTAAAGTTAGAATTTAGCACAATTATTGCTCGAGTATTGTATCCGCGTCAAGTATATCTAATTATTTAAGTTAATTAATAATAAAAACTCATACAGAACACCGATGCCGACGTACTTAAATTAACAAGTACAACGAACAATCGGGTAAATGTATACGCTGGCAAAAAAAAAAGTGTAATTGCTTGCGAAGGTCATGGCTCACCAAGTCAGCGAGTATTCGCTAAACATGATCCCAATCACGTAGGCCACTATATTAGCGAATTATCATTCCCTTAAAGAATTCGGTGAGAAAGTACCCATAAAAGCGAGCCAGTTGTTTATAGTCACCCGGTTGCAATTAAATGATATAGTAAAACACGCAGTGGGTATCAGAGCAGTGCGATATGTAAAGAATGTCTCGAAGATTGTCAACTATTATAAGTGGATATCTTTGACACGTTCCAACACCAGAATTACGTTTCATTTTAATCTGTATAATACGTAGACCTACACGAGGAATAACACGCGATAGGAAAATATATAAAAAACAGACACGTTTGTGTAAAATCCTTTCATTAAACCGTTTCAAGTACAAATAGTCTTCGTAATAACCGTCATTAAATTCAGAATCCCAAATTGTACAGCAAACGTTGCCTAGTTTAATAACCCCCGGATATTGGAAATTAATGAACTCGAGCTACTGCGAATTTCTATGAGCGGGTTTGTTGCGGGAATTTTTTTCAAATTGAATGATGTATTTATTCGCGATTGTATTTTACGTTGCAGACGCGTGTCTCTGATCACGTAAAGTATGACTTGACATACCGACAATTTTATGATGAAACTGTTCCGTGTCATGTAACCCTTCTTTCGTCATAAACAAATTCCCATCAAACTCGACCTTCTCGATGCAATCGAAATTTGTTGCAGCTATTTCGTCATTACGCACTATCAATTTTTCTCTACCTGATCAATTCCGGTATTGTTTACCGTAAGTGTAGGAAATGTGCAGGTATACTTTAAATAGCATAACCATTTTGGAAATTGTGACGACAAAAAAAAAACATGTTAGGCTTATCGTATCGTTACCATATTTCACTACAAACTGATCAAAAAAGTTGTAATAAAAAGATAACTGAACAGCTGATAAAATGAAGAGGGTAATATCCAATATCGCATTCGTCAGCAGTTTTGCACGAACCAGACAAAAATGTAACTGATATTTTCAAGGTATGTCTCTGTCTGGGAAGAAATAGCTACCTATTTTCATAACAAGTGGAAGGAATCAATTTTGCAATTGCACATGCCATGTTTGATGTTTCATTTTGCAAATTCATTCTATTCGATTAAGGATTGATTTATAATTTCGTTGTTTTTTTTTTAAATTCATAAATTTATTTTCATAGACTTTTAATAACCAGGAAGGATGACATTAGTGCAATATCAATGACAGCTTCTGATCATGAAAAAGAAGTTTCTGCAGGCTAATTCCGTTATTGAAAAATTAAGGTACATTGTACAACCCCCTCCGACTTCCCTGCGGCTCATGTGAAAAATCAGGTTGTTGGCGTAAGAAATTGGTAAATGAATCTTGATATGGAAGTTGATGAATTCAGTATTGCTGAGGTAATCGAAGAAGAGGTTGAAATTGATGAATGTAGTGATCAATATCCACGATATCTTGAACGAATGTACTTAAGGAAACTGCCATTACAGAGAAAGTTGGAAAAGTTGTCAATAAACTCATAACTCCTATTATGCCATCTACGTCAAAGAGTTTAATCAAATTGAACCTTGTCGCTCACGTTATGAACTAAAATTCGAATTCTATGTATACTACATTATTCAAAGAAACTGATGTTCGAACACTTCCTTAACCACCATCAAGTCTTTAACCACGTGGAAGATCAATATTTCGAAACTCTCGGATTTAAAATAACCGCCTTCAACTTTCGTTGATATGTTTCATTTTTGCATCTTTACTCGTTACGACTACCATTTTCATGCCGTAGGGCCGGAGATGGCATTTTCAATGATAATCTTGGACTGCATCAATGATTCACATCGTTTGATTAACGTTTTCACACGGTGAAATTACCAATGATCTCAGCGGCAGATAATAAAAGTTTCTCAATTTGATCAGGGCAGATGTAGATCTAGAATGTATATCATAAACGCTTCTTAACAATAAGTAAAAATTGATGTAAGACTCACCATGCAAATTCTTCAGATTAGATTGAATTAGACAAGTGCATACAGAATATACGTACAAGGGTACCGAAAAACAGTATGTTACGATATATCCGTAACAATGTACGAATCATTCAAATGCAAATCACCACACAAGAACATTAACATCGAAGTTACATTAGTCACATTAAAATGAACTATATTAAAACAGATAACTGATAAGTACTCCATACTTCAATACCGATATTAAACACATTAAACGCAGGTAAAATCGCGATTTTTTTTTATTATCAAAAACACCTTTTGCTATTACGTGTTAAGAAGCAAAGCAAAGGCACCACACACACAAGACACAAGAAAATATTGTTACGTTAATCGTGTTAATTATTACAATATTATCAATTAAAATGTAGCGATACACTTTCAGCATTTTGCAAGTCGCCGAGACGCCATGACCACATTAATGAATTTCACAGAAGATAAGTAATATAATATTTTACATATTTTTTCTGTGACATTTCATTTTTTGCTGACGTCAAGTTAATGTCACACACGTGACGTGACACGTACTATTATGTCAGATGAAAAACCCTAAGTCCCTATCCCTAACTAATTTTTCAATTGTTTTCACTTTTCAGTGTTGGAAAAACCAAAATATTTCAGTTTCGGCTTCCAGTTTTCGATTTTCGGTTTTTACATTTCTGTTCCGGTTTTCAGTTTTCAGTTTTTGAAAACTAGTTTTTAACTGTTTTTATGCAGATTAATCACATCTTTTTCAAAAAATGTTAATTAGTTTCAGTTTCGGTTTTTCCAACACTGATTGTTTTTTTGGTTTTTTAATTTTTACAATATTTTAAAAACCAAGACCGTGAGTCCGTGATCAAAACCCTCTGAAACCAAAACCATAAAACCAAATTATGTGGTTTTGGTTAGGGTTCTGGTTTATTGGGTTTTCTTTTTAAAAAGATTAAAAACAAAAACACATGAACCACCACTTGATCATCACCGCGATCGCAAATTCACAATAGATTGAGGCTGATTATTGAAGTTTTAAACCATTACTAGGTACACAATTATTACACATAGACCAACCTCTACTTCATCCATGGCTGATCACCCTTCACACTTGATCTTGAATCAAGGGTGAAGGGTGATCAGCCATGGATCAAGTAGAGGTTGGTCTATGTGTAATTGTGTAACTACTACCTAATAATGGTTTAAAATTTCAACGATCAGCCTTGATCAAGGATGATCAACGATGACCGAGTGGTGTTTGGCCTATGGGGACCCAGTAATTGTTTGAAGCTTCATCGATCAGCCTTGATCGAGGGTGATCGGCGACGATCAAGTAGAGGTTCATCAATTAGCCTTGATCACAGGTGATTGAGTGATGGTTGGCCCATGCGGACGGAGTAGTGGTTTGAAATTTCATCAATCATCTTTGATCAAGGGTGATCAATGATGATCGAGCGATGGTTGGCCTATGTGGGCCCAGCACTGGTTTGAAACTTCATCGATCAACCTCGATCAATGGTGATCGGCGATGGTCGAGTGGTGGTTGGCTCATGTGGACCCAGTATACTGGTTTGAAATTTCATCGACCCGCTTTGATCAGGATGATCAGCGATGATTGAGTGGTAATGGTTTAACTTTGAAATTTCATCGATCCGCTTTGATCAGGATGCTGGTTAGTGGTTTGAAACTATCATTGATCTGCTTTGGGCGAAAACCGAGGGCGAAAACTGAAAACCGAAACTGAAATATTTCGGTTTTTCCAGCACTGTTCTCAATCCTAGTATTTCACCTTATCCTACTTCGGTACTCGTTCACGCCTACGCGGTACAATTCTACTTTTGTACTGTTTATTTAATTAATTTCAACTTTTAAAATAGTTTATTTTCATTTTATTAATTTCTATAATTTTCTTTTTCTGTAAAATCTAAAAAATAATTAAATAAATTATTCAATTTCAAACATTTTTACGAAACTCAAATTACAGGTAACGGTAATTACCGAAATATTTCCAGTAAAAATAACGGACGCTATTTTGCGGCATTGGACACATCACAAACTTAACATCTATGAGCTGTTTTCTTTACTCTATGCACTTTCGAGCTTCATTATCAGTTGTTATCATAAATAAAAACAAATAACGTAAAAAGTTGAAAATTATAAAAAATTTATAGAAAACCTTTACTTTTAAATAGTATTTAATGTTAATCAATGTCAACGTGTTTGTGATTGATAGTTTCCAACTTCGCGTTACTCTTTAGCAATGTCATTTCCTAAAACACTCAATGTATTACGTATCGCGAAAAAGTTCCCTGCCAAAGCCTTACAGGCTGAAGCTAGAAGAAATTTCGGAACTGCTAATAAAGGCTCGACGAATCCATGGATAAAATACTTTGGAATAGTAGCCTCATGCGGAATTGGATATTCGGCTTGGATCACGTATCGAAACACAGCAACAGTTCACGCTTTCAAAGTGAAAAAGGTTAGTGAATGATATCGATCGAAATACTCTGTATAATTGTTATAGATCTCTAAATTAGTAATAACTATACTCTTATTTAGGAAAAAAAGACTAAAAATGGAATCAATTATTTACATATTTTAATTCATGAACATCACTTATCCTATTATGTTAACGTATCGACGAATAATTTACCTACAACATGCCAGCCAGCCCCTATATTGACACAGTGAACGAAAGAGAAAAAAATACTACGTCAAGCTGCCATATCGAATCGGTTACTTTGAAAGTACGTTGCAATCTACGAATTGATGTTAGTCGCGGTCGTTGACACGATTTTGAATATTGCCAAATTCTTCCACTTATATAAAACTTTAGTCGGCGCATAGCTACGTTTATTTTTACCATAATAAAATTTCGCCCAAACTTTCCACACCTTTGATTCGAAGCGAACGAATTTAAAACGTCGACTACCTGTGCAACTGCGACATTACGTCGACGAGTCATTTCGCATCTAAATGTACTCACGCTGGCTTACGAAAAGGAAATTTTCTTAATAAAAATGTTAATTTTAGAGCTAATTGAAAATAGTAGTCGGGACCTATTTGACCGAGGGAACCGGTACCTCTGGCTCGGGTTCTTTTACGAGTCTAGTTAAAAGGCGCTTTGGCTATTAACAAACAAAAGTGTACAAGACTGAATGTCTTAATCTTCATTTCTCACATGTGTCTGATGGTGTAGCGATGCCGATACCGGTGGAGTGCGTGAGACACGAGAGTAACTTGTCTTTTTTTCCACTCCGGTAATAAAATTAAATGATACAATCAAAGAGGTCGGAGCTACGTACAAGGGGTGAATTAAAGGATTGGTTAGCCACCTACTGAGTTCAATATCCAAATCCAAAATGCTTCGAACCCTTCGTCTTGTTCGTTTCTGTGTTGTAGCAAGTGCCCAGACCCACGTACGGTGTTTTTCTTTCCTTCTATTCTTCACAATGTATTTATTTATCGAAGAATTTAAGCTACTTGTACGTAATCGCGTGATACTTCCCAACTCGTTATAATATCAGCCTTTATGTACCGTACATTTTGATATATTTATTTCAATTTATAAACCGTTTGTTTTCTAGATCACCGGCAAAGGTTAAACGATCGTGATTAAATAGTGCTAATTTCTATCCCAGAACCCCCTTCGACCATGCTCGATTATTTATTCACCATTTGGAAAGGTGTACCTTGGTCCTCTGTTGCCGGGCAATTGCGTCCGCTCGTTTGAATTTATTCACGTGTGATCAAAACACAAAAAGATCTCGCTTCGAGTCCGGACACTTTTTTCCCGTTTCTAATCATACGCTATAGATACCAATCTTAAGAAGTTAGCGTATAAAAAGCAGTTTGTTTCGATTTTAACTACGTGATACTTTTGTTATATTATGAAAGGTACCAAAAAAAAAACCTACGGCCCTGTCTTAGCGTATTTATTAAAACGAAACGCTGGCTATAATAAGAATAAAAATCATCCTTCTATTTTTACACCTTCTACAATGTCGGGGTAGTACCTATAGCTACCTACGAGTACGATTTGAAAATTCAAGAATATAAATTACACAATTGTAACCTTTTACCGAATATCAATAATCTTGAAATTCTAATTCCAAACGTTAGCGATCGGTTGTTGATTTATTGTCTTCGTACGTATTCGGATTCCAAATGACATGTTATAGTCTTGTCGTCTAGCGTTTATTGGAGCATAAACCCCCTTTCCATCTATGCTTTCAAATCCAGGGTGAATTTTTTTTGTCGTGTTGGTATATTTATTAGTCGGATTGACATATTTTTAAACGTGTAATTGTGATTTTATATCAGACTTTTTACATACCCGGAGACCATTTCTTGGAATACATCCATTTCGTAAATCTTTACGCGTTTTAAAAGTCGTACGTTTTTATGAACCATGGCGTATTTATCATGCCATTATCGGCGATTTACTGGCGTTTAAGGTGCTGTACTTTTTTGTTTAATGGTAAAAAATACCTTATTCGCGGTTCCAGTTGCTCATCATTCTAATTTATATCGCGTTCGGTATTTCACGTCGGAGTTTAATTGGAGTAGTTTTTTAAATGATTTTTTTCTACGCTTTTTTTTCACTTAGGATCCGGATTTAGTGCTGTTGGGGTCGCCGAGGAGTAAAAATATACGAGGAATAGGTGGTCTTTTTTTCGTGGATTTTTTTCAATTAGGTTAAATTTTTCGTGTTTTTTGGAAAGTTTGATTCGGAAATGTTTTGGAGATCGGATTGGTGAGAAAGTTTGACGATTTTTAAATTTTGATGGGGGCGTGGAATTCGAGTCGAGTAAAAAAAAGCAGTTGTTATGGTACATAAATACATAATTGGGTAGAAGATGTTAGAATGATTTGAAAATTTGATCGAAAAGACTGATTTTTCTCGTAATAGCATAAGACATGCTTTTGTGATAACCAAACCTTTAAAAAAAGACACGAAATTCCGTCAAGCTGAATTTTAGACATTTTGTCTGACTTTTTTGGGCTTGAAAAATTTTTCAGATTTCTATTGACTTTTTGGACTTGGAAAATTTCAGAGATAATGCTGACTTTTAGTCATTTTGCCAGACAAAAACTTCAGAACTTTTGGACTTTGGACTTGAAAAATTTTAGAGATCATGTTGACTTTCAGACATTTTGTCAGGAAGTTAGATTTTCTGGACTTGAAAATTTCTTCAGATTTCAGACGATTTTTTGGACATGGAAAATTTCAGAAATTTTGACTTTTTCGATTTTTTATGAAGTGGTCAGTTGACTTTTGAACTTGGAAAAATTTGGATTGTTTCAAAATTTGACTTTT
>FIZU01066590.1:0-15683 GCA_900064475.1 Pseudococcus longispinus
TTTGAAAAAATTCGGTTGAAAACTGCCAAAAATGGAAATTTCAAACGAAAATCCACATTTAATCCTCCAGAAGGGGTTAGGATTGAGGTATCGAGCTAAAAATTTTGTCACGGAGGTTTTAGACCATAAAGACCAACTTCCACTGGATAATTCAAAATTCGGTGCTCAGGGCCAAATCACCCCTATAAACCTGGCTACGCTCTTTGATGAGATGAGCATTTGAAATAATATTTACTCAAAATTAACGCGAATTAAGTAAACCGAACAATAAATGTAGGTAATTCACAATATTGATCGGATTGTTTATTTTGCTCCTGAAAAAAAATTTTAAATGCAATGGCTTCGATAACAATACATGTGTGTTTGTTACAGAGTAAGTATACCTTCCCTTACGAAAATTGACACCAGAAGGGTACAGAGTAGTAATACTTTACCTTTCAGAGGAACTTAAAAAGAAAACTGATTTTCCTCCAGCGGATAATTTTCTCAAAATGAATCAAATATTAATCGATTTGCTAGCAAAATTTGATTATTGCAGAGGAGTAATATTACTTCAGGATGGAACTAATTTCAGTTTATCTATAGTTGCAGGATTATCGTCACATTTACAAAAAATGCTTTTTTTGACGGAGGTTGGTAATAATGGTGTAAAGTATACCTCAAAAATTGATATGTATAATGATTGTTTTTTATATGTAAAGATCATCTATGTACTTTGTAGTATCACTATAAATAATGATTTTTATTGTAGAAAGCAATCCCGGTCAGTTACCTAAAAGTATACTTTTTCAACATGAGTCAAGCTGGTGATATCCTACTCACATTGATTAAACCACTTATAAAGAAGAAGATAGCGAAAAGGGTAAGAAGTAAAGACATAGGTAATTACGATACCAGTACGTCTTTCGTCTCAACTCTAAGCCATATTAATTGAAATGGTTCTATAAGACTAGTAAAAAAATATCTACCTGTTACTTACCGACTGATATTTTTTAATCTATGAAATCAAATTAATTAGCTACATATTTTCATTTGTAAAGTCTTCTTCTACGTTTAATAACATATATAGAGTACAGTAATTCCCCTGTTTTAGTGATGATAACATTTCATTTTAGGTCAACATTTAAATTTCAAAAGATTATTTTTTTATTCAGCTTTTTAATTAGTACGACTGAATGTTTTCTATTTTATTTGTACAATAAATAATTGCAAAGTATTGTCCAAGATCGAGGTTTACAAAAAACTTCTTTTATTCATAAATACCCATTATTTTTTCTTCATAAAAGTTTAAACGTGTTTCAACAATCTTCCGTTTATAAAATTTCAAAACACATTAAAATGAAAAATTTTATTATTCTATTATTCTGAAAACCTTGAAAACAGAATACGTGTTTTACTAATGTTCAATGATTTCAGATCGAAATTTTGAAAAATCCAACGGATCTTTGTAACATTTTACCGAAAGAAATTATACCAAGAGAATATGGAGGAGATGAAATCCCTCTAGAACAACTCAAAGGTAAAATTCAAACCATTTCAAGAATTTAATGTAATGCTTCAATGTAATATAGGCCTACGGATATTTGAATACATATTTAATTTTTTTTAATACAGATTTATGGTTTGAAGACATCAAAAATAACTACGAGTATTTGAAATCTTTTGAAAAACTAACTTCAGACTTATCAAAAATACCGAGGAATTCTACCACCAGTGAACTGTCCGGTATGGCAGGATCTTTCAGACAAATCTCAATCGATTAAAATGATTTGTGTACTGTGATATTCATTGAATATACATTTCTTTGAGAATCTAACATATAATACAAAACATTAACAATGATCATGATTATTTCACTTTCACTTATTTGTAAAACGTGTAAATCACGCGATCCTTTAACCGCACATTATTAATACTATAATTGAAATTAAACAAATAAAATCCAATATAAATAGATAATATGAGAAAACGAATATTAAAATACCCAAAAATACAATACAAATACAGCCACAATAATACAACCGGCTGTTACTTTCATGTAGAATGATTTCATATTTAAATAGGCGGCATCTTTTTTATATTTCTGCGATAATATCGAGAGATTCTGTGCCTTATTGTCCAATTCTGGTGAAACAAAATTGTAAAATTAATGCGATAGTTGGTATTACAGAAAATAAATAGGATAAGAACATGTACCAGATAAAACAGTGCCTCTTTGTAAAACATCGTCTATATTTTGAACCATGATTCTTTGGACATCTTGCAATTCGGTATTTAAATTATTTAGATTTCTTCTAACTCTGGAATCTGTATAATTTTTTTTTGCTCTTTGGATGTACGTATCTGGAAAAAATAATGTTGCAAGTAGAACAAATTTAAAGAAAAAAAAAAGTTGAAAATGAACCTTAATTCCATTTTATATTTACCAAATTCTATGAAGGAATACGGTCTCGTAACTACATTGACCCTTTTACCATACTGTGAATTGAATTCTCCGGCGATATCTTCCAAGAACGAAAAAGCTAACCGTTTAGAATAAGATTTCTCACATAGTACCAAATAGCAAACATCATGATCGATAAAATAGCTGCAAAATAAGGCAAAATTAAACACAAATTGCAGTTAAAAATCGTAATCTCGACGAAACGTAAATACACGACGAACATACTGAAAGAGAAAAGGTCCGGATTCGATTGAACATTGAGTGGGACTTTGACTGTTCAATTTTCGAAATAATAATTTGGCTTGATTCTGATAATCAATCAAGTTTCTTCCGTGCTGAAAAAACGCAAAGAAAACAGACGTTGAACATTAAAAAATACAATAACGCATCGTTAATTACACGTTAACATTACAAAGTATAATGACGTAAATTAGTCGGTTGCTCGGCTATCACGTCAACAGGTTTTATTACTTTATAAAATACGATATTGTACGTTGCATACAACATTCTTCTGATTTATGAAGTCATTTCAAAGGCGACTTTACAATCGCATTTTTTATCAATGCACTTAACTTCGGAAACACTTTACTGAAGTTACATCATTTCGTGAAATTACTCCATACAATCAGATTTTAAACAAACCAAGATCAAGTTTCTCACCTGTTCATCTTCCTGAATGGTTGCAGCTAGTGGTAAGCCATCAGGGATACGGCCAATCATGGTCATTAAAACCATTGTGAAAATTTGCAGACAAAACTTTGGTTAAAATTATTGGAATGTTCGAAATAGTACAGGTTATATACGGGTACGAACACTGAGCATTATCCACGTCTAACAGGATATCAGAAATTAATTAGTACAGTAGAATGTTCAACGGAATATTCACTTTCACAGGGATATCAATTTTCATCAAACTGTTTGAAATTATTAGGCACCGGAGACAATACTTTTTAACGATAAAATGATTATTTAATTCAAAAATTTCAATAACTATTCGAATTCACTTCTTATTTACACGTCATTTTTACAATCATCCATTCCTTATCAATAATATTTTAGTTACTTTTATTTACGCCAGGGAAGCGCTAGTTTTCAAAATGATAAGATTCAAATGCAGCCAAAACAGCGGCTTGAATAAAAAATTCTCTTTCGGAGTTTACTAATTCCATTTATATTTTCATTTTTTTACCATATTCTGATTTTAAATTTAAAAGTATTTCCTTTTCATTCAATAAACTTCATTCCAGTTTCCAAAATTTGTTTTTGTTTCAATTCCACATTCAGCGTCGATTTAAAAAAATTAGATTGCTTAACAAAAGCGAAATTTACACTTTTTTATTTTTCTTTGCTGCAACACTGCTGATTTACCACAGAATCAAAACTTCAAAAGTGGAAAAGTGTTAACGTACACAACTTCTCAAAGTCTGGGTGAAATTTTGTATGAATTTTGATTTTGTGCGAATGAACATTCGATTTTGGGAGTGAAAGTTTCAAATTTTATGAAAATTACCGCAGAAAAATTGAATGGTATCGAGATGTTTGTTTGAATATTTTCGCCTATTAAAGTCAGCCGTTCAATGTTACGTGATTCGTACATTCTAAAATGAGGTTAGTACAATTCTGAAGTGAAATTCCGAATTTAATAACACATATTCATAATTAGTGTGATCTTGCATGCAAGTATTCCATCAATGTTTGCAATTTTGGAGATAAGTAATCTACATTGAGGAAAATTTTCGATGTTTCAATGCTTATTCCATTATAGAGAAATATCCTGGTATTATCAACTTATGTTGTAACCTATTTTTATCTGTTGAAGGTAATAATTAGGGATGTGATTTTCTATTCTCGTTGTCAAAATGTCTGAGAACCATTATTCACACGTACCTGCTCCTATGTTTAGTCACCCGGGTAATGATGCGAATAAACAGAAAAATGACTACAGCGGATTGCCAGGCTCTGCTAATCAGGTACGTGATCTTTTTGCAGTTCATTTATAAGGAAACAGTCCTCAAGCTTGCTGAAAATGGAAACATATTTTATCGTATTTCGTGATAAATTCTCATTTTATATCGTATACATTTACAATTTAATATCGCGTTGTGTTGATTGATAACGTATGGATTTTAGCAATGGTCTGTGGGCCCACCTAATGAGTTTGGAAATAGACAAGAATATATGGAAACTCAATTAACCGAGGAAAACTACAACAGTTGTGGCTTGGATTCAAATGCAAATCAAAATGATATTATAGACGATGGTAAGTAATCGTATTTTTTGATAAATCATTGTAAAAATATAAGCAGAATTGAAAATATATATTGTCTGATGCAGCGCCATATCCTCCTCCTGGGCTGAAAAGATTGGTTACTGGCCAAACGGTATCCTTTGACGATGGCCCCGGTTCACCTCCATTCGACCGGATTGTCCCAGGCGAAGGAAACTCGTTCAATAATTATCCTCAACCTACTAGAATATCTAAGCCGGCAGCTGACCCGTACCCTGATAATATCGCTATTTCCGAACGATATGTTTCCGGCAGTACAACCAAAGATTACAGTTCTTTACCTCACCAAGCATTTGCAGCTCAGCCGACGAAAAAAGATGGTTTAAATACGTACAATAATAGTATGTTCGTAGGTGCTCAATCATCGGCGAAAAAAGATAATATAAATACGATGGGCAATAATAATTATTACGCTGATAATAATACGTTTAATCTATCAACTCAAGATTTCTTCGATACATATTTACACGACGGTACATCGGCGCACGATGAAAATACCCCTAAACCTAATCAATTCGTGAAGAAATATCCCAATATGCCTAGCGGTTTTCAAAACAGCGAAGCTGGCAAACGAGACGCATATTTCCAATCTGAAAAACCCATTAATGCGCCGAAACCTCCCCAAAATAATTTTAACGACGATTTTAGCAACGAAAATAGAAATTCGCCTTTTCCGATAAATCTGCCAACTCGTGCCAGTCACTTGCAGCAAGATAATAAAGGTCTAAAATCGTTGGAAAATAACCAGTACACGAATGTTGAGAAGTCTCTCGACTCGTATGCTACGAATAGACGAGCATCTGTAGAAAATTTCGCCCATGAGCAGCCTCCGTTAGTCATTACTTACGATAATACCGCTATTCCGAAAGTTAATTCGCAAAACTACGATCCATCGTTTCAAATGTACGAACCTAGTTCGCTGGAAGAAGATGCGCATTTTATTCAAACCGAACAATTGGCAGTCAAAGGTAATCAAGAAAGTTTTACCAATCAGGAAGACGGGTTCGTAAATCGAGACGTTTTGAAGAAAGATCCCATTCATCATGAGAGTAGTTTTTCGGATCCACGTAAACTGGGAAATGTCACGATGGATGCTTCA
Organism: Pseudococcus longispinus; assembly: GCA_900064475.1. Taxonomy (NCBI): domain Eukaryota; kingdom Metazoa; phylum Arthropoda; class Insecta; order Hemiptera; family Pseudococcidae; genus Pseudococcus; species Pseudococcus longispinus. The sequence continues at coordinate 5,830 of FIZU01066590.1, forward strand.
TTAGTAGTCGACGCTAACAAAGAATCGAATTTGAAATCACCGTATCGCAAGAGTTCTATAATTGGCAACGAAGAACGAATTGATCACGAAAATGTCTCTTTGGAAAGGGGTAAAGTGCCCGGTGCACAAAGTACTCCGAATGACAATCAGCCAATTCGTCAGTTCCAAAATCCCAACAATTCCGGTTACAATAATTCAAATATTTTCAAAACCATCGGAGGTAATTTGGAAAAGTTTTTCAGTTATTGTTTTCGATCGAAATTAACGGTTTTTCTATTACAGACGAAGACGAAAGAGAAGAGAATGTCCAAGGTACTGATAGCGATGAAAAATCTCTTGGTCGTCGAATGGTGCTAGGTTATAATAGCAATACGATACCAGGACCGAGATCTAGTTCACGAAAAATGCCTCTAGGTTTGGAAACACTGATTCTTTTTAGGAAAAATCTCGTTAAATATTATTTTAAAATGAATATCATATTTTTACGTAGATTCCAAAGTAAACAAACCGTATCCATTTGATTCATCTTTCAATAAAACCGGTAAAATCGAACCTTTGGAGCATCGAATGGTGGTTGGTGAAGGTGGTAATATTCCGGTCAAGAATAAAACTTCGTCTGCATCTCGTAACAACAGAGAACGTAAGAAGCAACTCTACGATCGAGTAGAACATCATAACGTAGAGTAAGTAATTTTACGAGTAAATTGACGTCTCTGGTTTGAAGAAATCACTCCATTTAATAATTTGTTTGATTTACATAGTAGCGATGACGAGGATTATGAAGAATTTGGTGATCGAACTTACGATAATAGTCCTGACCGAGAATCACGAAGTTACCATGATAAATATTATCGTGTTAGTCCACCTCATCGTAATGATAAACGTGCTTATAGAAGAAATCGTGACAGGTAATTTATTGTATCTGTAAATGGTCTAGATCGCTTCCCTTTTTCTCCTTCAAGAAAGCACACTTCGCATTCCTTCTGGTACAATGGTATGTTTCATCACATGCAAAAATCTTCATTCTTATGGGTAATTGTTGAAGATGAGGCGGTAGTATTTGTAGCTCCATCGCCTGGTGTTTATGGTATTCTTTCAGATCACTTCTTTGAAAATATTTAAAAACCTGTAAAATTCATTTTAAATTTTGAATTAGGATCATTTCACTTCGATGAAAAGTCATATTCGTGTAATTTCGTTTTGAAACATTTAAAATGAATAAATGACGTGTCTTTTTAGATAACCAACGTCAATCAATTAATTTGATTAAATTATATTTCGTAGATTCCTTATCAAAAAAATTATTGTAAAATAATTTGAAATTTTCCTTACTATAAAGAATTAATCGTGTCAAAATTAATGGTGCCTACATTGTGGCTTCAGACATTTCACGAAAAACACTCGAAAACATTTCAAAAAGATAATGGTAATCTCACACTCGAACAAAATTTCCTTTTCTGGTTTGAATTTATGGTTTTAGGTCGTACTTTCGCTACAGATATCATTCGAATATTCAATTTTGCGTGGTTTTTTTCATCGAATTAATTCTCATTCCGCTTTCTATAACCGATTAATCATCTCACTTTCCTATTTCCAACGAAAAAATTTAGGAAACACTTGCCAATAATATTCTCAAAAAAATCATTGTTTTTGTATACATTGCTTTTTGGTATGCTTGTTGGATTGCACTAATCTCACTTTGTTTTTCTGTTTGTTACCCTTTGTATGTTCTACGCTTTCATTTCATACTCTACAGCTTTACACAATCACAAGACGAATCTTATTTCGACGATGACGACGATGATTATGATACTTTTAGGAATCAACGTAGATATTACGGAAGGTACGTTTTGATGGGTTTTCAAATCCCAGCCATCACGATTGTGAAGAACTCGAGAGTGTAAAATTTTTGCTACGATTGGGATTAATCTGATGGTTGTTTTTTTCAGACGATATCCCAGAGAACCGGTGTACAAACATTATGAACACGATCCTCGCTATCGAGATGAAAGGTAAAATTCACAAAGAGCGTAGCCGGGTTTACAGGGGTGATGGATGTCGCCCTGAGCACTGAATTTAAAATTATGTAGTGAAGGGTGGTTTTTAGAATTATTGAAAAAAATTTCGAGCACTTTTTCAAGGTCAAATGGACATTTTAAGCTTTCCAATTGCCATTTTGGTAACCCCTTTCAGAGGTGCAATTCTGAAGAAAAAAAAATTGTCTTTAATGACACCAAAATACACCATCAACCAGCTTTTGGACCAAATTCGTTCGTTTTTCCCCTTTTTTCAAAAAATACCTACCCAAATTACGCCATTTTGGGAACTCACAACCTCTTCAAGATGATCTGGGACCCTAAAAATCATGTCGGGGGTTGTTTCAAGTCGAAATCTCTCATATACTGCAATTTCAGCAAAATTGAGCAGCTTCGATTTCAACTGCCAAAAATGGGAATTTTAAACGAAAATCCACATTTAACCCCCCAGAAGGGGTTAGGGTTGAGATATCGAGCTAAAAATGTTGTCACGGGGGTTTCAGACCATAAGTACCAACTTTCACTAGATAATTTAAAATGCAGTGCTCAGGGCCAAATCACCCCTATAAACCCGGTGACGTTCTTTACGAAAATAATTCATTGTTGATGAATTCGTAATGTAATACATTTTTCTAGGTATCGAAGGGACTATTATAACAGATATGAAGAAGATCCTTACTACAGAGATGGAAGGTATTTAGAAAAATAAACTTCATTTTTATTGTAGTGCAGATTTTACTGTAATTTTATTGATTTTTTTCAAAGGAATTCGAGACCATCCAGTAGATCTGGGTCAGAATATAGGCGTGATTATGTTGATTACCCGAATCCGAGATATTACAACAGGCCCCCATATTACGAGCATCGTAAGTACCTACCCAAAGTGAAGCAAATCGAAATGATATTATTGAAATTAAACGTCGTCTGATTCTTTTCAGTTGATCATCGCTACATCGTTAATTACGGAGTAGAACCTAGATTAAGTAAAAAAGAAGTAGATTACTGGACGAAAATACGCGAAATTGATCCACAAAAATATATGAATTGGTTCAAAGTAACATTCGTTCAAGAATACAAGGATTGGTACTTGAAATACGTAAATGCCAAAATGGTCCAGCCTGCAAATACGTATCAAGCTGATAGACGTGGTAGTGGTCATTCTGGTCAAAGTTCTGTAAATAATGATATCAGCGTGAATGATGAAAAGTAAGTTCAGTTTGAATGGTTTTCACGACGTTGAGAACCCCTAACTAATTATTCTGGTAATTTTGCAGATCGTTAGATTTTGGTAGAGAACCATCTGCGTTCAAACCAGTTGAATCGGAGATGAATATTACTCACGAAATACGATGCACACCGATGAAATTCTCCATACCTCATGTAAAAGGTATAAATGGAAAAAAATTTCCAGAGCTGAGTCGTAAAATTCATTGATATTAACGATTGAATTTTTCTTTTAGGTAAATTTAGCTCGCTTAATCAACTACTTATGATAAATCCGTGCTCGCCTCGAGATGGTCAAAGAGCTAATATAGATTTCGGTCGTATTTTACCTCTGGAACAAGATATCGATTATATCGAACTGTTGAAGTTCAGTGGACCTTGTGTAATGTACGTTTAATTTTCCAATTATTTCAATTTAATCGTATCAATACCGAATCAAAATGTATATTTTTAATGATATTTGATTTTTGCAGCGGTGAAACACACGTTAACACTGTTTCGAATTATTTAAGAGATCTCACCATCAACGCATCTCATCCTTCGGAACAATTACTGTATCAATTGATCGATCTTATCATCAAACTCAGAGGGGTAATTGAAACAAAAAATACATCGATCTTTAATAAAATAGTAACACGAATTAACGATATTTTTTCACTCCAGGTAACCGATGGAATCGCTATCTCCGAGTTATTGACAGATAATTACCATAGGTCTCAAACTGCCAACGTTGTGCCCCCTAAAGAAGACCTAAAATTACCCAATAATCACCCATCACTATCGGAAACAGAATTAATAGAAAAATTCTATCATCTTTATTTTCAAGGAAATAGAAACGAAGCTTTGGGTACGACAGCTGCAATCGTATCTAGATACTTTTATTTATACGAAATATCAACTTTTTAATTTTTATAGATCTTGCTTTGAATAACCAAATGTGGGGTCAAGCTCTGATCGCCGGATTCACGATGGGTCCGAAATTCCATAGCAGAGTGTTGACTGAATTCTTTAGTATTCCAATAAATAGTCCATTGAAAACAGCTTATCAATTTTATTCCAAACAAATTCCTCAAGTTGCGATGGTAAAGTTTATTTGTATTGAAAGCAATGTTTAATTTATTGTTGCTAATTTACGGAAAAAAAATCGTAGACGTGTTCGGACGAAAAATGGAGCGATTGGAGGATTCATTTGGCTGTAATGTTGAGTTATCCTACATCGGATCCGGAATTCAATAAACAAGCTATAATCACGTTAGGAGATTCTTTAAGTGAGTATCGAAACTAAATACTGTCGAATAATTTATTTTGAAATGGTTGAATTTTAATGATGATTAATTTCAGGTCATAAGGATATATTCGCGTCACATTTTTGTTATTTGGCTGCTCAAGCTGATTTCGGTCCACCGACGAAATCATCGACTAAATACACCTTATTAACGTTACGAAACGGTTCAGATAATTTCGATAACTATCCGCCTTCTAGGGCTATATTACTTACACAAATATACGAATTTGCTAAACGATTGCAAAGAAGGGAATTCGTCGTTAATTCCTTACTGGTACATTCAATTGGTTTATTCGTATTGCTGGATTTATCAGTATTTCGTTTCATAATATATTTTTTTCAGCCTTATAAATTATTGCTGGCGGTTCGATTAATCAGCTATAGGAATTTTCCGGCCGCTTTACAATATCTAGAATCCATCGCTTTGGATATAATCGCAAATCCAAACGATTACGACGAGAATCAAATCAACGACGTTGTCGAATTATCGGAAAAAGTCAAATATTCCGATGGTAAATTTTTAAACGCCGACTCTTTCGATGAAAAACAATGGCTAATCGATTTACGTCAAATAGCGAAATTTGTAAGTATAATAAGCTACCAACGAAACGATTTCGAAGTTTTTCTCATCACCATCTTGTTAATTATTTAGAACCACGATGAAGGAATTGTGCACGCACCTCAGTCGATCGATCAGACGTCTCATTTGGATACCCATTCGCAATACCCCGATCAATCGTTTTCTCAACAATATCCCACAGGGCAAGCGTCGTTTAATCAGTCGCAATCGTTTCCACAAAACGAAGTACAGCAGCAGCCTGTGTTCTTCAATCCGGCCTTACCCTTAAGTCAGCCAATGTCTCTACCTCCCAGCTTTCCTCCGGCCAGTCAACAGCCTCCGGAGAGACGTCCGAGTCAACCGTGGGAAAATGATTTCAATCGCCAGGAACAGATGAGTAGTTCGTTAGGTATTGAAATTATACGCGATGATTTTATTCGACGATGTTTTCGATTTCATTCGTGTAATGAGAAATTTTATCTTTTTCTAGGTTATCCTCAGCATCAACCAGATCCGTATAAAAACGTCGCCTCAAATAATAACGAGTATATCGAATCGAATGAAAATATTCCGATGAATAATCGATACGATCAGCCCGAAGTGCTGGATAATGAACAAAGCTACAATTGGGATACGTCGCAGCAAACTATTACCATGCCTTCGAAATCCAAGTTCACTTATTTTAACTCGGAAGAGGATAAAAAATCTGTAAGTAACGTAATTAATTCGCGATATGCGGGTTAGAAAAAAGTTGGCTCGTTGATTTGTTCGTTCAACGAAGCACAAATCTAAGACCGTTCAAGCGAGAAAAAAAAGCAGGAACGTGAATAAGAAAGGGTCGCACCGGGCTACGAGTTTTGGCATTTTTTCAATACTATTTTCAAATAGGAAACGAATAAGACCAATTCGAAGTTTCCAACTTTGATATTCGCTTCAGTAATCTCATTCGAAGTCAATCAAGTTGGTAATTTTTGATAAACAAGTTGAGAGAAAATCGTGCTCGGAGAATTGGAAAAACGTCTTGCTCGAAATTTAGAATTCTTTGGTCAGGATTGAAAACCTTGTATTTTTTCATACTTCGAAACTCATTTTCGCTTGCACCGTCTTCTCCTTTTTTTTACCATACGAATAAATCAACGTTAACTAACTTTTGTCAACCATTATCATTTCAAAATTACTACCGATTAGATATCAGCTTTGAAAGGTTTATCACGATGTAATAATAATTTTACTTTATGCTTGCCTTACGGAAACGCGATCAGATTTCGAACAAAAAATTGAATAATGTAAGTAAATCAGTCGCTTCGAGTAATAATACGATGCCAAAGAAATGCGGAATATTGTATAATGTGGCTCATCGATCGATCAACACGAAAACATACCGTATCAAAAGGTTACATCGATGGGGGGTTCGTACGGAAAGAAAATCAGGGGAAATTTATATCGACGATAGATCTTCGAATTCGAAACAATACGAAATCGCTCGTTTGAACGACGAAGTGATCTCGAACTCATTTTACGACAAAAGATTCGCATTCGGTAAAGATAGCACGTTTTACGGTTACCAAGGAAGTAACAATATATCGATGTTACGTTATAATTCGCTTTGCAATTCGAAAATAATTTTTAACGGAACGTTTCCTATCGATGAGCCTTTTGGAATAAGAAAAAATTTCGGTGAAAAGTTACAGGTATTTTTCCTTGATTAACTCTGTTTAATTTTTCAATTTGCATTGTTTTGTTTTTCCGGTTGTTTTTTTCGCATCGAAGGCTAAAATTAATTTTGTTTTCTGTTTCGCTTTTCATTATTGTTTTGTGATGAGCGAGTTCCATCGGTGTATTTCATATTTATATTTTTACGGTGTGTTTTGCAGTTAACGCAGGATACTTCTCATAATCATAAAGATAATAATCAACCGGCCCAGCCTATGCATAAACATATCGATAAAAATGCCAAGAAGGATAATAAACAGGAAAATGGTAACAATGGAGGCGGCTGGCTCGGCGGTATTTTTGGTAAACTGAGCCTTCGACCGAAAAATGAAATGAAACTGCCGGATGATAAAAATCCATCGGTGAGTTGAAATATTTGAAAAAAACTATACATAATTGAAATAAGTAATTAATTTATATCTTAATTTTTTCAGATCGTTTGGGACAAAGAAAAACAACGATGGGTGAATGTGAATGGCGAAGAAGACAATGACGTTGCTAAAATCACACCTCCGCCAATGGCTTCGCAGCTACAAAATTACCAACCTCAAATGGCCCAGAATGAATTACCCAGGTCTAATGAAGCGCCACATTTAACCAATCCTGCTTCGGATCCGAATAAACCACCTATGCAGTCGTCCACGAATATGTATAAATTATCTAGAGGCAAAGGTAAATTGAATACGTCTGAATTTGACAATGTTTTAATAGGCTAATAATTTCAATATTGATATTTGTTTTCGAAGGTATGAAAGCGAATTACGTCAATGTATTATCACAAAACACGACACCGTCTGCCAACATACCTCCACCTGGTCCAGTCATGGATACGTATTCTAAGTCTCAAATGCCTCCTAATATGAAGTTATTTGTTCCCCCATCTGGTAAATTTATAGCCATTTTGTTTTCATCAATTTCAATTCGACGTATTTATTTTTTGATATTTTTTCTAGATGGTGCTCCAAATAATATGTCCGGTGACCCTTCGTTAAATCCTAATTTATCTGAGAACCCTCAAGTAAGTCAATTATTGATCAAAGTGATATCATTTTAGTAATTTCTTCTACAAGGGTTGTACCGTTGGGGTAGGGAGGTGCAGCAACCCAAACCCCATATGTGTGTGCCTGTTTGCCGACCCCAAGATTTGGAGAAGCAAAGTTATGCACCAATGAAGATGATTTTTTCTGAACGTCGTAACTCTGCTGATGAACAGATATAACATAGGAAAATTGGATCATAAAAATGGAGCAAATTGCGTTTTGGCCCGTTATAAATTTTATGACGTTAGAGTGTTCTTTTCTGTGCCCTGATTAACCACCAAAAAGTCCCCGAACCTCACTCATAGGCATCTCCCTCAAATGTGGACCCAAAGTGACCCCCTTTTTGTTTTTCGCTTATAACTCTTCAAATATGTGTTCAAACCAAAAAATTATTCTGACTGAAATTAAAGTATATTAAATTTGCAACAAAAAAATTCATATTCATTTTTTTCGAAAAGTGAACGGGTGACTCAAAAACACGCGTCAAAATATACTGAATGAAAAAAAATGAAAAGTGCTCCCCCTTTCGCGGATAGGGTTAGATTTTAGCTGGTACTGCATATATTCTAATGATGACACACCATCGACTCTAGAAAAGCCGCCACCCCTTCCCCTAATGTGTCTCATATGTGGACACCTGTGAATCCCCCTTTTAAAAAAATACTAATAACTTGTGGGATTACCAAAAAATGAAAAAATAAGTCAAATAAACGTTGAAGAGCATGAAATTTCCTACAAAACTGCTTCATTACTTTTCTTCTACAGATTAACAGGTGGCGCAAAAACGCCTCTTACCATACATATGTGATGCCCCAAAAAATTAAAACCTTGCATAAATCAGCCAATACCGCACATTTCAACGGGCGACTATAAATACATGACTAATGAATCATAAAAAACCTCGAACCACCCCCTCCCCGAATGTGGACCCCTCAGACCCCTTCCAATTTTCACTCATAAGTTCATAACTTTTCAACCATGCGTCGGATTGAGAAAATGTTCAAACAAAAATTGAAGTATGTTAAATTTACAAAAAAAATGGTCATATTCATTTTCATCGAGAAGTGAACGGGTGGCGCAAAAACAGCCGTCAAAATACTTTTTTAGACACTGCATATATTTTGACGCGTGTTTTTGCGCCACCCGTTCACTTTTCGAAAAAAATGAATATGACTTTTTTTGTTTCAAATTTAATATACTTTAATTTCAGTCAGAATCATTTTTTTGTTTGAACGCATATTTGAAGAGTTACAAGCGAAAAACAAAAACGGGGTCACTTTGAATTCATATTTGGGGGAAATGCCGATGAGTGAGGTTCGGGGATTTTTTGGTGGTTAATCAACACACCGAAAGGAACATTTTAACGCCATAAAATTTGTGATGGCTCAAAATGCGATTTCATTTCCTTATTTTCCTGTGTTAATAGGCAACATTTTTTTGAAAATTTTTTTCTAGAACTTTTTAAGCTCCACAATATGAGTTGTATTCATGTTTTGCCTAACTTTAAAGTTGAAGGGGTCACAATGATTTGAAAATTTGTACTGCTTTATAACTCATTCAATCTGCAAGTTGAAAAAATTTTGAAAGAGTTATTTTTTGTAAAGCTTCTTGAGCTCTACAAAATGAGCTAATAAAGTTTTGCCCAACTTCAAAATCGAAAGCGCAGAACACCATTTTGAAAAAAATTCTGTGAAAAAAAATTTAATTATTTTGAAGAATGTGTCATTTTTTTATCTTTTAAATGGCTGTGGCTCCTTCGATTTTTGAGTTAGGCAAAACACGAACAGGGATCCGGAGGGGGGGGGTCTGGCAGCCTCCCTCCACCTCCGACTCCAGAGCTCTGTAAAAAAATGGCTCCGTGCTCCGCCTCCTGCTCCGGACCCTTGTAAAAAGCAGCTCCAGCTCCGGCTCCAGGATCTTGAGAAATTTGGCTCCGACTCCTGCTCCGACTCCGGAAAGTTTTTGTGGGCTCCGGAGTCGGAGCCCTCAAAATGGCC
>FIZU01066591.1:0-10992 GCA_900064475.1 Pseudococcus longispinus
AAAAAATCAATTTTCAATATTTAACACGTAATTTAGCTTCAAAAATTAGAAAAATTAACAAAAAATGAAATTCCATAAAAAAAATAATGAAAAAAAAATTCTAAGTCGAAAAAAAATTTCAAAAAAATTTTACTCCGGGTAGGATTCGAACCCGAGCATATCCGCTCCTGAAGCTACAACGCTAGTCCAGTAGCCACGGTGCAGCTTGCCGGAATTGCAATTGAAACGGTATACATGTCACTAAACTGGCGAAAACTACCCCCCCACGCGCGCGTATACGTATATGCGTACGCGCGTACGCGAAAGATTCCCACGGAAGCTTGTGAATCTAGACAGTCTCACAATACCCATGTACTTGCACATAGACTTTAGAGAGACAGATATACCATGTGGAGTATTATCAAATCGCGATGGCGACGTTACCGGACGACGTCGCAGTCGCCATAAGCCTCGTTATTCAGCCCAACCAATGTGGAAAATCATAATAATCGAGCAACATCGAGGAAAATTTCAGTTTCCCGCCAACTGAAAAGTCGCAGCGAACGCACGCGTCACCGAGCTCGCTTTCGTTCCGTGTTTACAAAAGAAAAACCAAAGAGAGACGCGCATGCGCGAGCCCATTTCGTCGTTAAATTTTCCACCACCGAGGCCCCGCCATCGTCGCGTCACTTTTCCCCATCTCTCTCACTTTCCTTTGGTGTTATTACACGTTAAATCGGGTCAATAGGAAAAACCTAAACGAATGCTATTTTTTCTCCACCGCGATTTCGTTCAAAGATGCCATATTTTGGACTCGAAGGTACAAAAACTTACGTAGGTGGAAATAAACGATAATATTTCACTTCGCTATCTAATTCGACAGCAACGTGTACGAATCGACGTGTAAATTATTCAATCTTTATCGACGACAATGAAAATACCACTGCGCTATTCTTTTGTCACCCGACCCTTCGAAAAGATGATTCAGCGATGTTCTACTCGTCTTCCTGTACATATTGCCTATGACGAAATGAAACCCTGCAACATGACACGATCATATCCCAAGTCAAATACTTTCATATCTAATTTACACCGCAGCCAAACAACACGAAATCCTCGAAATCGATGCGAACAATTACCACACGTCAATTTCTTCCTGTAAAATGAACACCGCGTAAAAAATTACTCATCCCTTCCTCCAACGATAATCCCCATTCAACGTCGAAAACCTCCGAAATACCTACTAAATAAAGCATTGGGGAAAAAATACGCGTGAAATATACTACGTCCTTGAATGTTGAATATGTATTACATATCGATAGTAATTCTACTGACACGACGGCGTGGTGGGCCTATTAAACTCTATATCAAAATAAATAAGACAGGTTTTCGTTCGATGGGTAAATTAATATGTATACATTACAACGTACGAGCTCGTGGTTTTTATCAACGAACGTAATATTCGTAAGTAGTAAATAGTACAAAAGTACATTTACACGTTAGTCATAAAAATTATCCAAAATACGAGTATACGAAGTAGGTAACAAAATAGACGATATTTTAAGCCATTTTTTTGTTCGAAGGCGATTTCGTTGGAAAATTACTTTCTCGAAAATTATTCGATTTCGATCGAAGATTTAATGGTCCGAAGCCAAAGCGTGGGTGACGATTTCGTACAATAATATCAACTAGTTACATAACAGAAGACGTGGTTGATCGAATAGGATAGCACCGATGACCAAAAAAATAGCTGTATTTTCATAGTCGACAATTTTTTTTACAGCTCGACGTAAAAAAGCGATTTTATATGGAAAATGAACGTAAACTGAACGTTCGTTCCACGAAATAAATTATTAAATTTATTATCGAGAACAGCTGTTCTTTTTCAGTGGGCGTTATTTTGGGATATGGGTTACGAAAAATCAACGATTAAAATACATTTATTTAAATGAAGGACTGAGTTCAGCTCTTGAAATTTATATCCGGATACTTTTCAAAGAAAACTGGGAACTGAATCTACATTACTTTAAAATGGTAAAAAAAACTCTAAAGCAGCAAATGAGTTAGAAAAGTTGATTTTCTCGCTGCCAATGTCATAAAAAGTCTGATAATTTCACTTCAGACGAATAATTGAAACGAAATTTGAATTTTGGAAAGAGGCAAAGTTTATCGTCGCGAATATCTAGAGAACCGGTTCACGAAACTGAAAATAGTATATAACCTTTTTTGTTCGTCTTTTCAAATTCTATTAAAAAGGTTATTCACGAATTTTACGTAAATGCTGTATTCAAGGTGCTAGTGATATTTGAAAGTTTCAATCGTGAATATCTCGAGAACCGGTTTACAAAAATGAAAAAAGTATATAACCTTTTTCGCGGGACCTTTTAAATACAATACAAAATCTTATGTGCAATTTTCACGTAAGTGCAGTATTTAAGGTACTAAAGGGATTTGAAAATTTCAATCCCAAATATCTCGAGAACCGGTTCACAAAAATGAAAACTGTATATATTCTTTTTTGTGCATATTTTCAAATGCTATCAAAAAGGTTATTTCCAAATTTTACGTAAATGCTCAATTTATGACATTACAGGTATTTGAAAATTCCGATCGTGAATATCTCGAGAACCGGTTCACAAAAATATATCACCTTTTTTGTGGACCCTTTCAAATACTAGACAAAATATTATGTGCAATTTTCACGTAACTGCAATATTCAAGGCACCTGAGGTGTTTGAAAATTTCAATCGGCAATATTTCGAGAACCGGTTCACAAAAATGAAAAAAGTATATAACCTTTTTTATGCATCTTTTCAAATACTATCAAAAAGGTCATTTAAAAATTTTACGTAAATGCTTTATTAATGACGTTACAGGTATTTGAAAATTGTAATCGTGAGTACATCAAGAACCGGTTCATTGATTTTTTTCGAATTCAGTAATTTTCTACTCCCAGTAGCATTTGACCTTTCATAAAAATTTCAACTAGCTCGGTCAATTATTACGAGACTTATCGTCAGGGGAAAAATGTAGGTAAACCGTCAGGTCAATTTGAAAAACTTGAAAAATATCGTATTTATACGAATTTTTCCACCGAAGAAGTAAATAAACAGAATCATAATCGATCAGCTGACTCAACAAAACAAACCGAGTTCAAACTTTCGATAATTTCAACAGTTGGACAAATGTCCATTTACTCGAAACACGACATCGAATCTATTTACTTTTATTTAATTATTCAATGACGCGTTTCAAGAACGTTCATCGACTTCGTGAAAAAAAAAATTAAATTTAAGCTTCTCATTTGGTAATAGCGAAAGGGGTATGACGACCTTGACCACGCAACGAGAATGATGCTCTGTTCTCTCCCCATTGCCCTGTCTAGCTGGTTCGTCGATAACGCGAACAATAATTTACAGTTGATACTCTCGACGTCTACGAAAAAAAATACTTCTAATTAAGAATCGCGAATGTTATCGAGTCATGAGCGACTACGAGTATTAATAAAAATCGAAATATTTATCAAATTATATAAAATGTATTCGAAAATTTTCTAGCATCATTCGACACAAATGCATAAATAACTGGTACGTAATTATACCACGAATCTATACGATTCGGCCTTTTTTTTACTCCGATTATGAAAATTCGATCCATTTACACATTGACGATTTCCAAGAATATAATTTTCTACTGATAATTAATCCTCCCCTCTTCCCCTAAGATAATAAATTCAAAAAAAAATATTCGCTTAAACACATCTTCGACATTTTCATCAACTTACATGATTTACGAATAATTCATTAGATTTTTGAATCTCTACTCTTCATCAGCCATCATTCCAGTACCGTTCCAGCTCCAGTCGAATACTCGCAGCTCCACGTCCACATATGTCACTTGCTTCCATTGTACTTCAACGTTTTCGATCATTTGTATACCTTTCTTCTTGTACTCCTGTAACGCACCCTCGTCCTTCAATATGGGCATTGCCTCTTCCACGAATCTCCGCTTTCTAGCCTTTATCTTCTTTTTTTGTTCGACTACTTTTCGACCTGGTTTTTCAATTGTTTCGTTTTGTATTGTGTTAGAGCAGGTTTCGGCGCTGGAGCCATGAAACTTGCAACATTGTATAGATTTTTAGTCTCGTGCCAGTCTACGCGATTTTTTTTGCATCTTGACTATACAAATACTTTGTCAGAATTGCAGTTTCGTAAATCATTCGTCCTTCGCATTTTTTTTATCCTGTGGTACATACAAATACGTACAAGTGATCGATGATATACGATGCACTTCGATATTCGTTGATTTTTCGACAAACGAATATACTTCGGAATTCAATACAAGTGTTGCCTAATTTTTCAAATTGAATAAGCAATTTGTTATCGAAAATCTCACTTCACTCTCTGCTCCTTCGAAAAACATAAAAACATATATTTGTGTTCTTCTACTTCATCGAAAAACCTTTACGTTGGAAAAATAATCGATCCAAGTTTCAACGAAAAACTCGCAGCTAAAAATTTTCAAATTTTTACGACGACGACCTAATAACCATTCAAAAAAAGCATCACTTTTATCGCAACTGTTTCGAATACTGATAAACAATTTATGCCCTTATCATTTGAATGACATAAGTAGGAAGCACGTTACTTACTCATTTTGTTCGTGCTAGTACCAGAATAGAAAAAAAAGATAGCTGCGACCAATTCTGATTATCAAAAAAGATAGTTAATATTTACATGTATTTAATCCTGAGACTAATGTAATGACATTTATTATGAATAGATAATGAGGCAGATACATGGTTCATTGGAGAGGTGACCGAATATTCACAAATAGAATCATTCTATTAGATTTCTCTCATTCAATTCCAAACACAACTTAATTTATTCAAAACTCTCCTCTTGCGAAGGAAACCACAGTTGCAATAACGAAACGAAACTCAACGATAAAATTTCAAAAATATCAAAACGAAATAATTTCGTTTTTTTGGACGTTTCGTTTCAAACTTGATCTTTTTTCATTTTTTTCAGAAAGTGGACTAATCGTCAGCAAGAAATGAAAAATTGTTCGTTACAGCTCTTGAATCAGCTAAAAAATTGTATTCTACGTAAAATTTCTGGAATTTTGAGTACCCACATGGGTTGGAACCAGAATAACGTAACGAAATAATGAAATAATTTCGGTTATATTTGGGGAAAATGAAACGAAAAATCAGGGAAACTTCAAAAAAAAAACCGTCCCATTATTGCAAGCTTGGAGGAAACACTTTAGGAAAAACCAAAAGTAACGTAAAAATAACGTTTCGGAAACAGAATCAAAATACAATACCGTCACATAGCCCAGATCGAAACCTAACAATAACGTAACATAATAAAAATCGAAACAACAGTACAGAAACAAAACAGAAACGAAACAGACACTAAATTACAACGTAACCGAAACCGAAACCGAAACCGAAACCAACCAATATTTCAGTCGAAGATTCTATGGACATACAGTAACGCAACGGAAACAGAACCGAAACAATACCGTAACAAAAACCTAATATTAACCTAAAATAAGGTAACAGAAACGAAATACCATAACGTAAACTGAAACTGTAACACCATTGTAAAGTAATAGAATGCATACTGAACCCTAATAACGTAACGGAAACTGAATCAGAACGTAAATATAACTAACAGAAACTAAACCGAAACGTATCCGAAACCAAAACGCAATCAGAAAATATCTAAATCACAAAATAACGTTACCAAAATGTAACCGCATACTGAACCCAAATAACGTAACGGAAACTAAATCAAAAACGGAAATATAACTTAACAGAAACGTAACCGAAACCAAAACGCAATTTACCAAAAAATATCTCATTTACAAAATAACGTTACCAAAGCGTAACAATAACGTAATCACATATTGAACATGAATAACGTAACGGAAACTAAATCAAAACGTAAATATAACTTGACAGAAACGTAACGGAAACCAAAACGCAATATATCAGAAAATATCAAATCACAAAATAACGTTACCAAAACGTAACAATAACGTAATCACATATTGAACCCAAATAACGTAACGGAAACGAAATCAGAACGTAAATATAACTTAACAGAAACGAAAACCGAAACCAAAACGTAACGATAACGCAACGGAAACAAAATCAAAACATAAATATAACTTAACAGAAACGAAACCGAAACCAAAACGTAATATACCAGAGTCCAGAAAATGTCACAAAATAAAGTTACCAAAAAGTAACAATAACGTAACCGAAACCGAAACGTATCTCAAATTTATCCAAAATTCGATCTTAAAAATCGTTCCAAAATTTCTAAGCAATCATGTAGGTAAGCATAAATAGGTAAATTACGTAGATACAAACACTAACTCAATCCTTTCAACCAAAACACACGATCAAATTCAATCATTACTAAAACCAAGGCGTTCGTTACGAGACATTAACCTCGATTACCTTCCATCGCACAAACACACCTCTCACCATCCAATTTCGACTCAACCCTGCACGTGAACCGACAACAACAACATTTTCACCTAAATATTGGCTCGTTTTTGCGTTCTCGTTCAACCTATGCCATGCCATAAACCCGTAACGTACCTTGTCAGGTCGCAATAATGAAATACACTCTTTTAAAACTGCAATAATACTCCTCATCGACGTCGTCACCTCGTAGGTGCGTCCTAACGCCATAAAGCTTTTCACCGACAACTACCGATACAAATAACAACAACGATAATGGCCTGTGTATATGGTGCATACGTAATAAAAACTATTATCGCCTGCATGTGTACAATATGACTTACGCAGCATCAATATTCAAGAAAATACAGGCAGCAAATATTCGAAGCCATTTTATAGCAACACCAACACGTGTTTGAAAACCTACGTGCAAAATTCCCTCGAAGGATAAATCGCTGAATTCGAGTTATTCTGGCACGTGGAGGCATATTTCATCCAAATCAATCTGCATCTTCGGATAAGATTTC
The DNA here is from genome assembly GCA_900064475.1 of Pseudococcus longispinus. NCBI lineage: Eukaryota > Metazoa > Arthropoda > Insecta > Hemiptera > Pseudococcidae > Pseudococcus > Pseudococcus longispinus. The sequence continues at coordinate 6,988 of FIZU01066591.1, forward strand.
CATTATCAAAAAATACTCCGGATGAAAAACATTCTTCGTAAAATATTAAAATTCTTGACGATAATTTTTTTATCCTAAAAAACGAAATTCAGGGAGCGAATGGAAAATTACGTCGATAAAAATACTTTTGACTGGATTAATACGTCAAATTTTGGTTATAGGGGTAAAATGATGAGAACCTTTTTTGCGCAGAATTTCACCAGGAATATTTTTTGTTTGAAAACTTTTTCGATAAAAACAATTTCAAGAGAGATATGAGCAAAAAACGTCAAATAATTATGGCAAATTTCAGCACGTTACGTCACAAGGAGTATTTTCGATTAATCTTATTCCTAATACCACACGTATACTCAGATTTCAAAAAAAATCAAACAAAGACATCTGATTTACACGTATACAAAGATATACCCAAATGAGGAGGAGGGGCGAATAAATACCATGTACTCATATTCTACCAAAAAAAACTAAATATAGACGGCTCAACGTTATCAATCGTTAACTCGTATACCTTCGTAGCTAATCAACAAAACTCGTACGTTTCGAGTGTTTTTCATTTATTTACTTCTTTTCGAAAAGTATTGATACTTCATATCTACAGCTAATTTGCTCGTAAAAACGCCGCCGACAATTCTCAATCGCAATTTGCCAAACGACAGTAAAAAGAAAGGAGCAATTGCAAAATAACGTCCCTTTTTTTCCTTCCACATGTCCAACCATCTTGCAAACCTTGGTATACACACAAATGTCACATATTTTTGAAACATATCTCACGCCAATACGTCAAACCGTCAATTCGTCGTAATAAAATTAATAATGAATAATTCAAACAACTTTTTGTGAAGTATCAACTGCACGAACATCGAGTTTAATTCGTATCCGACGTTACATCACCTTCACACGTATCATATAGAGAAACAGCAAGAAGAATAGGAAGAAATGAAAAGGAAAAAGATAATCGTACGCTATTTAATCATAACCTGGTATATTTTAGCTTTTCGCGTTCGTTTATGTGCGTTCGCGACATCGACGAATAAATTTCCTATTCATTGTGTAATAATTTCTCCAAGCGTGCGAGATGTTACTATTAATGAAGAGATATGACAAATGCAGAGCTGTTTAAAGAACATCTTTAGTTGATGTAAAATGGAGACAAACATAACAGAGGTGGAAATTTTCGGTCTAATTTTTTTCACACTTGATTCACCTAACTCCTAATACACTGGGGGGAAAAATTAAAAACTCGACCAAACTTATTATTCGTCCAGCTCTGTTGTATTTCCTCCCTTGGTGTCATTGGTCGAAATGATGAATAAATTATAGAACGATGAAGTATTCCCTAAGCATACAGGTTTAGGTAGTTATTAGTTGACGAGCCAGACAACAGTTGATACGTTATTAGAGCACTAGATACTTCAAAATTCAAATCCGAATCAGGGGTAAATTCGATGGAAACACGAACAGGAAGAGCTTGTGTTTGAAGACAAAAAATTACGTCATGAAATTTTCAAGAGAGAATGTTTTATCGATCCTATCAAATAATAAAAGTTTCCAGCTGGGTATCAAAATATTCGCGTATGATTTCAATATATGATAATTTGGCCACATGCAGCTGCACTGGTTAATTTCGTAATCAAAATTTTACAAATGTAGACAAATTCAAGCGGTGGTGGGGGTGAATGTGGGTATAATCAACCCCTACGTCCAATAGGGTATTACAGAGAAAAATTAATTTTAAATCAAAATCATTTTTACAGAATGATTCAATATTATGATTTAAATCGTAATTTTTTTTTTATCATGGACGAATCACGATTCGTGAAAATCATTAATTACAAAATTTTTTTTTAATCTGAACTTCTTTTTGACCCGTAGCAGTAGTGTACATAATTGTGAAGTTGAGAGCTTCAGACAAGCCCTGTTTTCTTTTCATTTTGACCGTTTTAGCTCACCACAATGATTTAGATTCTGATTCTGATTTCAATTATTTTTCTACGCGAAGAAAAACCATCAAAATTAAATCACAGTTCTTTATACATACTAGATAACGTCTTCTGTACGATGTGATTTGATTTTGATGATTTTTTTTGTAAAAATTGAAAATCATACTCGCATAAATTATTCTAAGTCATTAATTCATCGCATTTAAATCAATCACCTCACGATTTTAATTTTTTTCTGATTTTGAGTAATGAAAAAAGTGAAAAATTGCATGTTGAGCCAGGAAACCCGAATTTTTTTCATCAGAGTCAGAACTTTCAAAATTGTCAACCTCCTTACTCAGTCAAGCTAATTTCGGTTCGTAGTTCAATTTGAGTGAAAATATGTAATCATGAATAACTTATATACTCCCCGCTCCTCAGACAAAATCCTAAAATCGGGTCATAAAATAACACAGATTGTTAAATTTCGATCATTATATTTCTACTTGCAAATTATAAGCTCTGCATTATTTCTCAAACAAAAGTGAAATTCAACAAATTCTGTTACCTGAAATAAATTTGACTAAAAAAATAAAAACTTCGACTTCACCACCGTACAATACTCGAAAAATGAAGAAATCGATTTTAAAAATGACAAAGAATGATTGAATTTGCCCTAAAATAGACAAATAGTGACCAATTCTAGCGAAAAAGGGCAATTTGTTGAGTAACCTTACATTTTCAAAAAGAACTCTTCAATTTTTTTCCATAATTTCAGGTGATTTTCGAGAATCCGGCTCTAATTTTTCAATTATTTTAATTGAAAGTCAATTTTTAACATGGATAGGTTTTATGGCTGGGGTCAATCCTAAAATTATGTCCATTTTTTGTGCCCAAAATTTTTGTTCATTTTTCAAGTCCATTTTTCTTGTCTGTAAAAACCGTTACGAAATTCCTCGACGATGAGTTTTAGACATTTAGTCAGACTTTGTTGTACTCGGAAAAATTTTCAGATTTCCATTGACATTTTGAACTTTGAAAATTTTAGAAATAATTTGACTTTTAGACATTTTGTCAGATCAATAATTTAGAATTTTGGAACTTGGAAAATTGCCGTTTTGAAATTTTGACAGACCTTTTTGGACTTGAAAAATTTCAAGAAAGTTCAAATCAGACATTTTGTCAGACTTTTCCGAACTTGGAAAAATTTTCAGAATTTCATTGACTTTTTGAACTTGGAAAATTTCAGAGATAATGCTGACTTTTGTTAGACAAATAATTTAGATTTTTTAAAAATAGATAAATTCAATTTTAGATATTTTGTCAGACTTTTTTGGACTTGGGAAAATTTCCAGATTTCCAAAAATGGCGGGGATTTTATGTCAAAGTTTTGAAAACTTGTGAATTTAAAAAAAACATATCCATGTATCAATATGTCCGCTTGAAGGATGGATCTATCTTTTTGGTTTGTTCATTTTTTTTCTATAGAGGATTTCTTAGAGGAGGGAGGTGGTGGGGGGGGGGGGGAGGAGATTACCATTTTTTATCACGAAAAAATTCATTTTCCAAAAAATGTAATTTTTTCAATCATTGCTTTTTTCAAGTTTACTCATACAACTTTTTTTTAATAATTTGTTTTCAGATTTGTTAAGAATTTTGAAAAAGTTTTTTGATTTTATTTCTTGGCAAATTTAAATTTTTTTTGAAAAAGTTTGCTCGAAAAATACTTACTACTCACACGAAATTTTTAAGCTAATTTTTTTTGATATTTCTCTTTTCCTGGAGTGATTTTAGAATTATGTAACAAAAATGACATTTTCAAAAATTATGACATTCAATAAAAATAATACGAGTCCTGCAAGTTTTTTTTATTTAGGTACAACAAAAAAAGTCAATGTTTAAAATTTGCCTATTTGCTTTATTTCACGTACCATTGAAAATTCTCACCCATCTTACTCCTCAAATACCACAAATGAGAAAATTTTCGAATCCGTCATTCGACTTATCAACTAGCAGGGTGTCTAACAAAATTTTTCGAGAAAAAAGCTTGACTTAGCTTGACCTTTTCGAATGACTTTTTTGACAC
>FIZU01066593.1:0-10783 GCA_900064475.1 Pseudococcus longispinus
ATTTCAAGGTCATTGTAGGGGTCGAAAAAAATTGAAAAAATTTTAAAACATTACCCTTGAGAACCTGTACGTACATACCAAGTTTGGTGAAAATCGGTTGAAAACTCGCAGAGATAAAATTGTTTACCTCAAAATCACTATGGCGGGTCCAGTTGCCAGGGGATGAGCTCAAGGATTCCACATAAGCCCTAAAATCATCCATATTTTACGTTTACCATAACAAATCGGAAGCCCTGAAAAAAATTTTGAAATTCGACCAGAGACCGATTGACCCCCTTACCACACCAGAGCCTTTTATTTTTCCTAAAGAACTGTTAGTTTTTTTCCAAGGGGCTTAGTTTTCGAAATATTTGCAGTCAAAGTGATTTTTTTCTCTTTTCTAAATCATCAATGGATCGATCTTTTAAATGGGCCACCCTATATGTGAAAATATGTGTTTTTAAAATCTGCGAGTCTCATCAGGATGGTGTGATTCGTGGAAAAATGTAACTTTTTGCCTACAAGCTGACAAATATTTTACGTTGAAAAAATATTTTTCGTTGCTCTAGAAATGAATTAAAACGTAACAATCGTGTTGTAATTTTGTCATAAATTGTCTCCAATATGAAACAATTGCATCAAGTATTTCCGAACTACTCGTGTTTCGCATTGGAGAAGAAATACTTGCATGACCATTTTAGGAAGAAATACCTCAAATAAACGTTGAATCATAAAATTAACTACAATTGTAGAAAGATAATCCGTCCCATTTTTAAATCCTACGCAGTCGCCTTTTTTTAAATGCATTTTGTAAATCCAAAATTTAACCTTTCCAACAAACGTATGAAAACAAAAGTCCACATATATCACTTCAGGAAACGTTGCTTCCGCCAGATAATCTTGACCAGTTGAAACTTCACAACAAAAAAGTCACATGTACCTAAGGTTAGGATCGAAATACACCAAGATAGATAAGACAACGAACCTGCTCAAGGAGACCCTTAGGAACCTCTTTAGTCAAATGACCCTATCACGTTATACCTCGTATAGTTCTTCATTTACACACAACGCCGTTATAAAAACCCCTCGCCGGTAGAAACTACTAATTCGCGAGGACACCGAAGATTATTTTACAATCGAGAAGTAGACGTTTTGAAAGAAAGGAGGAAAAAATCTCACCCACGTACCACAGCGTGGCAATACACGTCGGCACGTAATTGCAATTTGTTAATAAAGCAGGGAAAAGGGAGAGGAAAAAAGTAAGCAGCCGAGACAGGCATCAGGCGGACTGTTGATGCAGAATATTTGATAAGGAGTGGTATGGTATGGTTGCTGTTAATTCGTGTATTAGCCTAGGTACGTAACGAAGTACGCAAACATACGCCGGAGTTGGATATGTGGCAATGAACTGCGCGGCTAAAGTCGAAAGTAATTGCGGGTTTGGCGAATTTCCCAGAACAACGTTAATATACAGATACACTGCGAACGTATATACGTGTGGTACATATTTCTACACATGATCGTAATGTTTACTACACACCATAGAATACTTCTCCGAGTTGTTAGTTTTGCTGTACGAATAGAAGTAAAATACGCATAAAAAGAGACAAGGGTATGTACGGTTGCGTGGTTAGTCTTGGTATTCTCTCCATTGTGCGCAGCATTATTTACGTCGTATACAGTACGTAAAGTGTAAACATGCTGTATACTTATATTCTATAAAGTGCACAGTATACCCTGCTCTTCGCCACCTTCCTGGTTTATTTATTACAAAATAACGTCGATTCTGCAACGACGACCGAGGTAATCGCGTCAGGGTGTATCTGCGAGTTGTGCGACTGCGAGAACATCCAGCATCCCCTTTGGAAAAACAACAGAGTGCAGAGCTAAGGTGGTTAACCTATACTGGAACATTGATAATGGGTACTCATCGATTGGGTCGTTTCCATGATCCTGCCAGCTCGGCGTTCGAAATCAGTGAAGCATTCAAAGGGGTGGCTACAGGACTACAACCCTCTCCAAATAATCTTCGATTTTTTTTCAAATTTAATTAACCAAATGATAAATTTGATTGAAAATCAAAAAGTAGAAAAAAATATATTCAACGATTTTTCTGAAAACTCCAAAAATTTAGGAAATCATGAATTTATGATTTTATGAATATTGCGCAGCTTGAAGAAATCGTGAAATTAAGATTCTGTTGAAAATTCCAAATATGAGGATTTCGATTGAAATTTGAAAAAAATCATTAACAGTGATTGAGGTGAAAATTACATTAAAATGAAATGCGATACAATGAAGATTTCAATGGAAACTACCCGAATTAAAAAAGTCATAAAATTTATGAATTTGATGATAATTTTAAAAATTAAGGAAAACACGAATTTCTGACTCTTAAGAAAATTCTATAAATTGATTCTCATTAAATTATAAGATTTCTGAAGAAAAATCAATATAAAATAAGAAATTCATAAATGATTCGCGATGATAAAACTGATGAAAATTCCATACAAAAATTACCACAAAGTGGAAAAAGGTACAAAACATAGGAACTGAAAAAAATTTGCCTTAGCTAAAAGACGTTTTTACAGAGTGTCCAACAAAATTGACAAATCAAAATTCAGCACTTTTTGTAGCAATTTTTTCAGAACTTTTCAGCATTTTCATTCTTTTTTTCGAAATGTTTTTTTTGACTTAAAGATGTATCGCCAAGTATCAATGTTCAAAACTTTTCAAATTTGGGTCAAAAAACCAAAATTTTGTAATTTTTTGATTTTTTTCCATCTTTCCAACTTTTTTGACAGTTTTTCAACTGTTTCGTCATTTTTTAAAACATTAATTGAGTTTTTATCCCTTTTTTTGCAATTTTTAAATTACACTTTTCTTTCAAATTTGAGACAGAAAAAATCAAAATTCCGTCATTTTTTAAAGATTTTTTGACGTGTAAATGTGTAATTAAGCATCAAGGTGTAAAAATTTTAAAATTTGGGGCAAAACAATCAAAATGTTTTAATTTTTTGACTTTTTTTTTCAACTGTTTTGTCATTTTTTTAAACATCTTTAAGATTTTTTCCACATTTTTGTAATTTTTTTTGCCACTTTTCTTTCAAATTTGAAACAGAAAAAAATCAAAATTTCATCATTTTTTGACGTGTGAATGTGTAATCAAACACTGAGGTCCATAAATTTTCAAAAAAAAAATAATGGAATAAATTGAATTAATCAATGGCGAAGTCGGACAGCCATGGGGGGGGGGGGAGGGGTGCGAGAAATTGATTTTACGTGAAATTATAAAAAATGTCCATCACTATTACGTTTCTTAAATAAGTGAATTATTGAGCCCGAGTAGAACGAGGGCGAAAATTTCTGCATAAAAAGGCATCCAAAAGCTGACATTTCTTCAAAATATTTAGACCTAAAATTTAAGGAAAAAGGGAGAATTTTTGAGCCATATTCAGCAGTTTTAGCTCCCATTAGACACCCCGAGCATTTTTTTTTAAATCTCACACCTTTTATCAATCATTCTATTCGAAATTTTCATCTTTGATTCTTCCGTTGACATCAAAATAAAAGGGAAAATTTTTCAGCCGTCGTTGGCAATGAACTTCCAGGGTATACTGAAACGAAAAATTTCCACCGTTACCTTCATTTTATCACAGGAATCGTCTTGTTTCAGAAAACATTGATTAATATTGAAACGCTGCAGATTTCCTGTGCGAATTTTCAAAATCCTCATAATAATTTCTTCGTTTCGTTTTTCAACATTTTATAAAAGTATAAAATGTTTAATTTTGAGTAATTTGGGGCCCTGAAAAATCTGAATTACAAACTTTGAATTTCGACTAATTTTTTTGAAAATGTCAATGGTAAAAAATGGGGAGTGGGAGGAGGATTTGAAATTTTTTCAGTACATCTCTTTCTTTTTCAAGTATAAGTCCATTTTTTCAATTTATAGCAAATCTCACACTGCAAGGAAATGAAATGTAGGTAATTTTGATTCGATTCTATTTCCTGTGTGAAATTTCTATTATCACTTGCGAAAATGAACTCGAGCACTAACTCCACTTCAGTCAACACAATGCAATAAAAAATTTTAAATTTCATTCGTCAAATCTCTCCCGAACTCAAAAGGGTTAACGATCGCCAAGTTTCAAATTGGAGCACTTCGTACATCTCTTCAACATTTGGCTTCGCATGAGCTCGATTGTTTTGAAAATTGAATTTTTTTTCAAAACGTTTAACTCGTCGTCGTCGTTATCTCCATCGTACGCGTTATTCTGCGCTTTTGTTAGCATATTGCGTTCTCCTTATTCTTCCTCCCTTTCTTCTCCTCCTCATCCACAGATATAAATAATTTTACGCGTAGGTTTCGCCGCATCCGTCCTTTTAGTATATCGTAGCATCGTCATTTTTTTCATCGAAATTACCCGCCATGTAACGAGCATATTATTGAAAATAACGTACGACGACGCGAAGGTTCGAATTTACTCCTTGTTTTTGAATAGGTTAAAAAAAATAGAAGAGAAATACCTCTCGACAGTGTCGAGATCGTATACGATGAGGTTTTGTATCCTTTAACGTGTACGTAACGCAAACGTATCTATTTGTCGTCGTTTGTGCACCAAACTCGCGCACATAGTTCCAGATATAGGTATACATACTTTTGGACGACATATTGGGTACTTTGAGGGCAATGAACTTATTTCATTACGGGTATATTCTCGTCGTATATACGCTTATAGTCAACATCTTTCTACATAATAGTGTTTCGAAATAAATTTTTGATCGTTTTATAGAAAGAGACGAGCGTATAGAAGTTGCCGAGTACGGTGCTTTATGTGATAAATCGATTTTCACGAAATTTTCAATAAGAATGAGATGGGTTAGGTATTGCAATATAAAAAAATTCCCATTTTGTGATTTAATTTAGGTATGGATATTGGATATCGAAAAAGAAAATTTCATCTTATTATACGAATGATGATTTTATTTCAGAATCCTAAAAAGCAACCATTTACAATTCTATTGATTTGGAGTAGAAATAATCATTATTTTAAATTCAGCTAGGTCAAAACTTTCAGCACTTTCACCTTGACTATGATTACTCCTTGTTTCACATCTGGATCTCGTCCAAACTCTAAATGAATATAGGAAATAGGAAATTTCAAATGTATACTACATTAAGCCGACACTCTGGATGCGTTTTTGACCTTTTAAAATGAATTTTAAATATTTATTCGATTTTTCTTACCCTTTGATAAAAATACGAAAATTTATTAAAAACAATTTCAATATCAATTTCAAATTTTTTCCTCCTCAATGCTAGTTACTTATCAAAAATTTATCTATTGGAAGCATCGTTTACACATAAAGCTTCAAAACATGCTTCCCAAAAAACACAGATTTATAACAGGGTGTCCAACTGTCTACTGAAATCAAAAAAGCAAAATTCGTATTTTTTCGTAGGGTAAATACAAAAAAAATTTGCACTGTATAAATTTTAACCAAGACCCCCCCTCGCCATCGATATTATTTTCAGGTGACGAACTTTGATACCAGAAATTCGAATTTTTCAGAAGTTGAAAAATATATAATTTTATAATCAATTGGAAATTTCAAAAATTCTAAGTAGAAGCTCTTCTCCCTCTCACTCCCGTTTCATTTCTCATGTGCAATGACATCACGTAAGCACTCGAGAGGTCAGAAAACCAGAAAACATACATATTGATACCTCACTCGAACGTCGAAAAATTTTGGTTTTATCCTCCCCCCCTCCCCTCCAGGACACTTAGAGGTTTCAGTCTAGAATTATTTGATCAGAAATGAATTCCAGAGACCAAAAATCATACTGCACATTGAAATACAAATTTAAATTCTCAAAAATTTTCAGTCGAGTCCCACCCCTCACCTTCTTGGATTACCATTTATGTACTTTTTTTGGTGAAATGACGTCAGAAACTGGCTCGAGAGGTCCAAAAACATACATTTTGATTCCTCGCTCGATGGCATCAAACTATTTTTAATTTTGAATCCATCCCCCTCCCCACAGGAACGTATTTTCAGTTAGGGTTCAAAATAACGCAGGAAATGGATCCAGAGACTCTGAAAATTTGAGGCAAGGAATTGAATATTGATAAAACAAAATTAGGGTAGAATAAAAATGCAAATTTTTTAATAGTGATTAAAAAAGAGAAATGTTGGATTTTTGAAATTGAAAAATTCGTACTGTTTTGTAGTTTTTTGCACAGTTAATACCTTGTGTAAGCTTTCATCGATTTCTTTGGAGGCTTAAACGTACCTAGATACCTCGATTTTGAAAACCAATCGCAAAAATTGGCACAGTATTTGAACTACTTCATTTCTGGTCTGATCTGCGACTTCTTTTGATGAGAGGGGAGGGGGGGGGGGGGTAAAATGAAAAAGCCACTTTTTTTTCTTTAAAAATTGTTCTGCTTTGCGTACCCAAGTAAGTAAGTAAGTAAGTAAGTAAGTATTAAACTCCCCTCTCAGAAGTCTCAACCCAAAAAGTACCAAACATAAAAAAATTAGCAAAATCAAAGACTTTTGATTTCACCCTCTAACACGAATAGCCAAAATATCGACGTTGGTCTGAAATTCATCAACCGACGATGAATTTTTCAGCACGTCAGTAAAACAGTTTCGTGACAAAACTAAATTTATTCCGAAAAAGTTAGATATGACGATGACGTAAAGTTGTGATTATTCATCATTTTTATGACTCATCTCATTCAGTTTACATAAAGACGATTTTTCAAAAATTTTCGCCGTTGTTTTTAACCTTGACCTTCCGGCTTTTACTAATCTCATAGGTAATTTTTTATAATTTAGTAAATTATATATTTTAAATTGAGATTCCTCATTTTTGTGAGAATTTCTCATTGTAATACCTGGCCTAAATCGATATTTTTGAAAACATCACTTATTCGTTTTTTTTTTTCTAATCAAGGCAAAAAACAAGTAACAAAATCTTCATACCAATATCTCAATAACAGGAACTCGTCTTCATTTGAGAAATGTGAACTCGAAAACTCACCTGCAACAAAGCAAAAAGATAGAAAACTTCATTAATAACTCAAAATTAAAATTTCATCGCTTATAATGAGATAAGTAGGTGAATGGATACAAGGTAGAATCATTTTGTTAATTAATTAAAGAGCGGAAAAGAAACCTAGCCATAAAATGTATTTGTAACATTCTTTACATAATTCTGATCGTTTTTATTCGCATAGAGAGGATGGTCTTTTCAACGAATCAGCTGTTGGCAACACATTAACACACTGATGAAATACGTAAACTCTTAAAAAAAATAACGAAACCGTTCCCTTTCTCTAATACGTAGTGCACCACTGAAAGCACGTGTTCGTCGAGCAATATTTCAACTGTGGCATACGTCTCTGCTCAGGTCACCCATGTTTGTGGTTCAGTTACATGCATGAACCCTCTCAAAACAAAGAAAACGAAAGACTACTGACTATATGAACAACCTCATTCATCAGAATAAAAACAAAGGAGGAAAAATATACCTAAATCTCGATGTACAATTGTATGTACATTGGCAGTGGAACCCACCAGCCCACTTCGTTATTCTGGAGGAGTCTATACTTGTCACCTACACATACCTTATAACTCGTCCGTCTGTCAAGGTCGCCTCGATATTAACAATTTGCAAAAAAAATCCTATCCTATAACTTCTGGCGTGAAAACCGACCTCACACAACGATACCATCGACGCACCGAGAGAAGAGAATTTTATCAACGCCACCGTCGCACCGTGTAAACCTTATGGTAACCTTGAAACGCTCAAATATGACCTACATTTAAACGCGTACACGTTAATACGAGTACACTCGGCGAAAACCATGCGAATAAGTATATTTTAATACTATCGCCTAAACGTGTATCTATTCTATAGGCTACGAATAGGTACAATGTAAGGCTATGGAGCTATTATAGGTAAGCTGTACACCTTTGAAATCGTATTATAATATAGATTCGAGTGATTTTCTCTGTCTATCACCCTCTCTTTGTTTTCTTTTCTCGCCACCTTTGCCTCGTTCTTCTCCTACACACTGCTCAATCCTATTACACGTAATATAAGAAGTATTGAAATCGCCAACGCACGCTTCAAGCAAGGGTCATCCGAGCGTATTGTATTGTCTCCAATGATACGAATGTACCAATTGATCAAATTATCTATTCCTTATTATAAATAACGATCGCGACAATCGAAAGGTAACGAGTTGAAATTATGTAATTTTCAAATTACCAACGTAGCCTTATTTAAACCAGTGTTGATAAAGCGATGTACATGTACGGTAAATTATACGCGCGAAATGTGACGAAACAGAAAAGATTTTTGTCATATTAAACCGTAAGTACCTATATAAATTGGTAATTAATGAATGACAGAATTTGAAGAGGTTATTAATTGCTGGTGTGGTCTGATCAATTACCAAAATCAATGCTGGAACAAATCTTGTGATTGATAACTTTCACCAAGTGTAAAAAAATTGATATTTTTATTTCAAATATCGAGCCACTGAAGGAAAACAACCCTAGTTCATTTACAAAAAGGCCAATTAAACAATCTTCTAAACTGCTGCAGTCGACCAATTGGGGTTAAGGGGGATTTCTTGATAAAATGGCGAAATCGGCCCTTTCCTCAAAAGTGGCCCTAAATGTTACCCCTGATGTAAACACTCACCACCAAAATTTTTGACCCCCCCTCCCCATTCCGAAATTTTCATCCCCTAAATATCGAAACTTCAATACGCAATATTTTGAAATTTTCACAGATTGTGAGCACCAACTGAGTACGCTTAGGAAAAATTTTTCAAAAAAAATCAAATATAATTTTCCCAATTTTTTTGCATTTTGAAATTTTCAAAATATTACCAAAAAAAATTTTGGGGCAGGGGGTTGATGACTGAATTTTTTTTCAAAATTTTTCAACACCCTTAAATTAAACATATATATTTTTTGAAGACTAAAAACCATGGGAACATTCTATAAAAAATTCAAAACGGAAAGAAACAACTCATTTTACACTAAAATAAATCTTGAATTTTTTCGGGACCGAACACCCTAGTTTGATGTCACTCCATGTGAGAATGATGCAGAAAATTTTTTAGCCTGATCGATGCGTATTAAGCCCTCCCTCAACGACCATTTTGAAAGTTGAACACAACGAGACCGAGTTCAGCATTGAAACGAAACTTTTTTTCATTTTTTCGTTTTGTAGTCAATCGATTTTTTTGTTTTGTTTTCGTTTCGTTATTTCGTTTTGTTTTTTCTATTATACCTACCTTTGTGGGTATTCAAAATCGTGAAAATTTTGGGTGCAAAATTTAATTATTTCATCAGATTTTAATTTTCTTGCAAAAATAATGAAAGAAACTTGAATTTTCGAGAAAATTTTATCAAAAAATCGGAAAATAAGCATGCAAAAAACAAAAAAAAATGTATATAGCATCAAATGTATAATGCAAAATATTTTTTAATTTTTTTCAATTTTATAAAAAAAAAAGGAAGTGAAAAAAAGAATTATTTCGTTATTTCCAAAATTTCAACGTTTCCTTTGGTTTTCGTTTTCTTATATTTCATTCTTTTGTTTTTCGTTTCGTTTTTTCTATTATATCCTTGTGGGTACCCAAAATAATGGAAATTTTGGCTAGAATTCAATTTTGAGAGCAAAATTTAGTTATTTCACCAGATTTCAATTTTTTTGCAAAAATATTGAATTTTCGAGAAAATTTTATCAAAAAGTCGGAAAATAAACATGCAATAAACAAAATTTTGAATTTTTTTATGCAGCGTCAAATGAGGAGTGATATTTCAATTTTTCAGCCCTTTTTTTATATAGTGTTATCTGGTGGCACCATAAAACCAGATGTTTGAAAAAAATTGACTGAGGCCGTTTTGGAATACCACTCCTCAAATGCAAAATGCAAAATATTCTCTCATTTTTTTCAATTTTTAATTCATTTTGTAAAAAAACGAAGCGGAAAAAAAAGAATTATTTTGTTATTAACATAATCTCAACGTTTTTTTGGGGTTTTTCGTTTTCTTATATTCTATTTTTTTCCGTTTTTTGTCGATTTGAGGTATCGTTATTTCGTTTCGTTTTTTTCCTTTCGTTATTACCATGATTACGAGTAATTTTACCTCAATGATTGTACCTAATTAGTGGTAATTTACCTCAATTACGGTAATTACGCATAACTTGACGTAATGACGATATGCCCAGCCGCATAATATCATAATAATGACAATCACCCACAATTCTCCATAATGCCAGCACCTAATTACCAGAATTATAACAATTACGGTAATTACGAGCAATATTACGATCAAAAAACGTATTCTTCAAATCTTCAATAAACTGATAACTATACATTTTCGTTTCATATTTTAGAGTTTTTTAGGCACTTTTTTTATTTGTAATGAAATGTCGTTCTTGTCTGTTTAAAAATGAAATTCATATCAAAAATTCCAGCTAAAATATCTATCAACTAGGCCTACATAGCTCAGAATTTTTTATTTGCCTCCCCCTCCCCCTTCCGCTATCAACCACTCTGCATACAGAATTATTCACAATATTAGTCAAGAATACACCAATAATTTATTATTTTTCAAGATTTTCCAGATTTCATAAATGTAACCCAGTTCTCAACCAAACTACACCTCTTCTACGAATAATCCAAAAAAGGAATTAGATCAAATCGATATAAAATTTTCAAGGTATCCCCCCCCCCCCCCAAAAAAAAAAAAAAAACAACAAAAA
>FIZU01066605.1:0-15296 GCA_900064475.1 Pseudococcus longispinus
TAGTATTTAAAAAGATGCATAAAAAAGGTCAGGTACAGTTTTTATTTTTATGAACCGGTTTTCAAGATATTCGCGACGATAATGTGTTTTTTTTTCGAAATCAAAATTTTGCTTTAAATATTCCTCTGAAGGTAAATTTTTTTGATTGTTGAAGACTTATTATGAAATTTACAATGAAAAAATCAGCTTTTCTAACGCATTTGCTACGTTAGAGTTTTTTTATTGCTTTTTTTAACGAATTGCGTATTTTTGATTCTGAGAAATTTTACATGAAATAAGTCTAAGAAAATTAAAGTTTCTCGATTTTGCTGAAATCGCAATATTTGATTGATATCGACTTGAGACAAGCCCAGAAATGATTTTTAGACCCCAAGCTCTTCTCGGAGGAGCTTGTTAGATCTCAAAATGGCGTCATTCGGGCATTTTTTAAAAAAGGGAAGAATGAACGAGTTTGAACTAAATGCAGATTGATGGTATATTTTGGTGTCATTGATGAAATATTGCAATAAAAAAATTTTCAAGCAGAAATGGCCCAGTTGAGGGAGGAAAACGGGCTAAAAAAATGGTTTTTCGAAGATTACGGGATGACACACTCCTGGCAAAAATCCAAAAAAATTCTGAGACGTGCAAAATGATCTGAAAAATAAGAAAACAATTTTTTTTTCTCGTACCCGCACCAGAAATCGTGTTTCCTGTGACGATTAGAAGTTTTCAAAATCGATTTCAAGGTCATTGTAGGGGTCGAAAAAATCGGAAAAAAATTCACAACGTTCCCCTTGAGTACTTGTACTCACATACCAAGTTTGATAAAAATCGATCGGAAACTCGCAGAGATAATAAATTTTACCTCAAAATCACTATTTTGGGGGGTCTAGATCCGGGGCGGGGGGTGAGGAAAAGGATCCCACATAAGCTCTAAAATCATTTTTTACCACAACAAATCGGAAACTTTGAAACTAATTTTTTTTGAAATTCGACCAAAGTTCGTTGACCCCCTTACCACACGGGAGCCTTTGCATAAATTTTTGAAAAAAACAATCTCATAATTTATAAAGATCAACAAAATGTTGTAATGTTTGACAAAAAATACTCAAAGTCAAATTTTGAAACCATAAAAAAATTCTCAAGTTCAAAAGGTCAGAAATTTTTGAAATTGTACGAGTTCAAAAAGTCAATATTGAAAAGATGAAAAAAACTTGACGCAAAAATGGATACGAAAAATGGACAAAATGGACAAAATTTTCAGAATTACCTCTCAGCCATAACATACTTACATGAAAAATCGAAAACATATTCAGGGCTTGGAAATTTGATTTTGTAAAATTTCGACCTTTCCAAAATATTTTCAATATTTCTCCAAAACGTGAGCATTCGAAATTCGGGTAGTACCCCAAGAAACATCATTCAAAGCTACCACCAGCAGATCCACAATCCACAATGGACAAAAAAATCATCATAATTGTCCTCAGCTCATCAAATTATTTCCCCCGAATTATCAATCGACAGTTGTAAAAAAAACTTACTTATTTTCACGTTATTTTACGAGTAAATTCTTGTTGAGAAAAATTCAGACTCACCTGAAACAAACAAAAAACAACAATAATTAATCGATCAGTCGATTTATCATAATTTTATGAGGTAGGTAAATAAATTATTTTTCTCCGATTTTAATAATAATAGATAATGAAAAAATGTATTTAAAAAATAACAAAAATGACTAAATTTGGCACAAAAAAAAGAATCATCAATTCTGAAAATGAAAAAATACGCAGTCAACATTCCCTTGCAATATTTTTTGGCCGAATTTAAACACCCTCTGCATGATACCGTACATATCAAGTCGTCCGTATTGAAATTTGATCGCGTGTAAGTCCATGCCCTATCCTCCCCCTCCCCCTGCTCTCCTAAATATTTACATTGTCTAAACGAACGAATTTTATTCGACGAAAATTACGAATACGTAACGTACGCGACTACGCGTGTACTATGTAAAGTGAATGTTATTTAGACGCGTTTTAATTACACGAGAAAGGACGGTTTTAATTTACAGATAATCAACAGTTAACGAGGGTCATTTTGTCCGTGTGCCTTGTATATTCGCACACACGCAGAGTGAAACCGACATGGGAGTGCGAAAGGCCAGGAGAGATGAGGATGGAGGAAACGAGAGCCTGGTGATGCGGCTCGTATACGAATTAAAATTAGTTTTTCGTATGTACCAATCTGGACGATGAGCGAGCCTCTCGAATAACGTATTATTTTTTTTCCGCACCCTAAATTGCGTCGTTTTTATTATTCGCTTCAAGTTTGACCAGAGCGTGGGCGGCGTGCGTTTTTCGACTCGCTCACATGCTCCAGAATGGAGAAAAAATGTGCGAAAATTTCGGCTAAAATTATACCAAGTGAATAAAGAAATGGTACCGAAGGAGGAGTGGAGAGGAAGAGTAAAGAATTGTGTATTTGAAGATCAATTATTCGTTATTTTTGGAGGAATGAAAAAAATAGATAATTTAATCGCTAACTTTTATTATATAGGTAACGTAAACGTAATTACGAAAAGGGAAAAAATTTCTTTTCAAATGCCAGTTTATTCTCCAAGTTTAATTTTCGTTTTTTTTTTGTGTATGATTGACGATTACGATGCCAGCCAGGTCTTTATACCTACGAACTTGTATTTTTTTTGCGTTTTTTTTATTCGATTTATTTTTCTCCAATTCGGTTTTATTTAAGTTTCAGTTCTCGTTTAGGTTATTTTTCTATTATTTAATTTCATTGTCAGCTTTTTCGAGTTTTTTTTTCTGGTCTGCAAATGGATCACGAGTGAAGGTGCAGTTAATGGTGAGGTGGAAGGGTGGAGGAGAGGGGATTTCGTGGAGGAGTTTTCGATGATGACGAGTAATGTCAAAAAATTTCAATTCAAATTTTTCAATTGCTGAAGATGATATTTACAGGGTGTTCCTATAGGAATGCACCACCTTCAAACCAAAGATGCAGCTACCCAAATCACATAAATGTGCGTATGTTTGCAGAATCCAAGATTTGAAGGGACAAAATTATGCACTGATCGTGGTGATTTTTTCAGAACATAATAATTCCGCTGATAATCTCTTTAGATTTGGGTATTTTATATTTTTTTACCCCATCTGTCAAAATTGTTCCTTCTTACGAGACAATAATTCCCTGTTTTTATATTATTTCCCTAACTGAGTTTCAAATTGTGCTCTCAAGCTCCCCCTCCCCTTTTAAAAAAATTCAGAAATTAAAATTAGACGAAATTTTAAAATTTTCAATTTTTTTCATACCTGCAGACTTTCCTTGAATTCCCTCTAATCAAAAATAACCACTAAAATTATTAATCCCCCACCCCAGTGTGATAAAAGTGAAGGTTTGAAGAAGTTTAAATTTTAGCCCACTTGAAAAGTCCGCCATATTGATAAAATTTCTACAAAAATTATTTGATGTAAGAAAAAAAAAGATAAAAATCGCCGAAAATTTTATTACTTACGAATGGTCAAAATTTTAACAAAAACCAAAAAAATCCATCGAAAATCTCTTTAAAAATTCTAGAATTTTCACATTTCTCAAAATTTTCATGTTTTTTTTTTACAATTTTTGCGTTATTTTTACTAATTTTTATGAAAATTTATGAATATTGCAAATTTTTTTATGAGATTTCAACCACTTTTTCATTTTTTAACGATTTTTTTGTACCACCCATACAGGGTGTTCCAGTAGCAGTGCACCGCCTTCAATCAGAGATGCAGCTACCCAAACTACATGATTGTATGCATGTTTGCCAACTCCAGGATTTGAAAGATAGCGTTTCAAAACGTTGTAACTCCTCTGATAATATAGATAGGCAAATTATTTTTGAAACTTTCTTGCAGAATTTTTCAAGCTCTACAAAATGAGTTATAATCATGTTTTGCCCAACTCTGAAATTGAAGGAGCTACACTGATTTGAAAAATTGTAGGCTACATAACTCCTTCAATTTTCAAGTTACGTAAAATTTGTAAAAATATTTTTTGTTGAGCTTTTTAAGCTCTACAAAATGAGTTGATAACTTTTTGCTCAACTCCGAAATTGAAAACACGAGAGACCATTTTGGAAATTTTTTGAAGAGAAAAAATTGAATTTTGAGAAAATAATGTCACTTTTCATCTTTCTAACGGTTGTAGCTCCTTCAATTTTAGAGTTAGGTTAAAAATTATTAGCTCACATTGTAGAGCTCAAAAAGCTCAACAAAAAAGATTCTTACAAAATTTTGCGTAACTTGAAAATTGAAGGAGTTATGAAGTCTACAAAATTCAAATCATTGTAGCTCCTTCAATTTTAGAGTTAGGCAAAACATAAATATAACTCATTTTGTAGAGCTCAAAAAGTTCAACAAAAAAGATCCTTACAAAATTTTGCATAACTTGAAAATTGAAGGAGTTATGAAGCCTACAAAATTCAAATCATTGTAGCTCCTTCAATTTCAGAGTTAGGCAAAATATGAAAATGACTCATTTTGTAGAGCTTGAAAATTCTTTCAAAAAAGCTACGAAAATTTTTTGCCTACCTGGGTATATTACCAGCAGAATTACGACGTTCTGAGAAATCATTCAGATCAGTGCATACATGCTTACACCTATGTGATTTGGGTAGCTGCATCTCTGATTTGAAGGCGATGCACTGCTACTGGAACACCCTGTATAGGCAACTTATTCACTCGTTTCGCACCATATCTATCCAACAACTCCCTACACGTTTGAAAATAGGCAATTTTCATTCATTATCCAAAATCGTAAATTCCTCAAGGCTCCCTTTAATTGCAAAACAATTCAATCCTATGGTCCTTAAGTATCACAATAAACGATTTAGACCTAATTTTCGATAATTTCGCCTGCTTGGAATTGTATAGGCAACTTATTAAACGCATATGCGAAACAACTTAACTCACTGTATGGTATTGGTTCGAGGTAATTGCCTTTTTTGGCCCATTAGATGATCGTAAAGAGGTTTCTCGAGTGGATAAATCGAATAAGCACCAAATTTACTTCCGCTTTATTCTGCAACTATCTCCACACCAACGTTGGGATGTAGGTGCATTAAAAATACGATAAGTGTAAAAGTTGTTTCGCCGATGACGATTTAGCACGTATGGTGGTGGTTTTGTGATGATAATTTAGGTATCTAGTATATATACGTAGGTTAGATCGGTACGTTGATAAGGATCTGTGACCGCTGCCTTTTCCCTTCCACCTTTCCAAGTATTCGTAGAGGGTTTTGGTAATACGACGTTTTGAATACATCGTTCCGAGAGCAAATTAAACGACACTTGGCCCGAAGTTGCGTACAGTGCGGTGCTACGATGGTAGTGGTACGCTATAAAAGGTGCTCGTCGTCGTATTATAGCCGGCGAGGCAGCATGCGTGGCGCGTTCAAAGTTGGCGAATTCCAATTATCCGCTGTATACCGCAGTGAAAGAGTAAACGATGAAGGAGGTTCGGCGATACTTCGCCTTCGGTTCTTGGGCGAATGATTATCGAATATCGCTACCCGGTGAAAAGTTTTTGGACAATTAAACGACGATGCGGGGTGTACGAATCGTGTCGAAAAGGATGAGTACGAAAAGCTGGGTGTTTGTCTTCGTACGATGGTGGCGTGTGTAGTGCGGTATGAAGTAGGTATCCGATGCTGGTGGATTTTTGCGAAAACGCCGCAATACGCGGTACATAGGTGTAGAGTTTGGATACCTGTGCGTGTACACACGTATCACGTATCACTTTTGATTATCTAGGTGACTCGAGGGTGAGACGTGGAGGCGTCAGAAGCCCGATCTACGTACCAGGCCTGGATATATACTCTTGATACTCTTACAGGTTGAGATGAATTGGTATTTTTTTTAGTTATGGGGCGAGGGCGAGGGCGTTTGTTCGGGCTTCGATAAACGGGTAATTGAATTTTGAGAAGGCCTTTTTCGTGACGAGGACGATGGATCCGTCGCTGGTACCGATACCGAACCCGGTGTCTTTTCAAGTCACGAAACATAACATACGTATACGTCGGAAGAGCTCAGATAGCTGGAGGTAGGGTATATGTGGACGAAAGGTTGTATGTGTGAGCGATGATGACGGAGGCGAGCCGCAGTCTAGAAGGGGTCGGGTGGATGAACGAGGTGCGACGGTATAATGAAAATTTTAGCTAACGCTTCGGCAAACGCGTGAAATTTAATTATAACCAACGCGGTGCCGGCGTATCGGCATCGGCGCAACGTCGACGATGCGCGGGTTTTCTTTTGCTTTGGCGCGTATCGTTTTACGATTAATTGGAAAAATAAACGAAATGGAAAAGTTGATACGTCGGTGCTTTTTAATGGAGTTTTTCGAGTATCGCAGCCCGCCGCCAGCCCCTGTGTAGTATTGGCCGATCTATCGCGTGTGCGGAGAGAGCTCGATAGCTTGAAATTTATACACGTATGGGTACGACCGGCGAGGTGTCGTTTTTTTTTTTTTCGTCAGGCTAAATTGGGCTCTTTTAGCGAGCGTGGGTTCGTTATCATGTGTTCTTGGTACGTAATGTGTGGGTAGAGTGTGTATGGTATACGAGTACTCGGAATTTGGGGTGTATTTGAGGAGACGCACAGGGGTATGCTAAGGTTACTGTCAGAAGACAGAATTAGTAACTGGAAAATACAAAAAATACTACGAATAATTTTGATTGCATACTCCAAACTTGAAGATGGAGAACATACTATGTTTTTGATGAAAGGGCATAGTCGGGTTTATAGGGGTGATTTGGCCCTGAGCGCTGAATTTCCAATTATCCGGTGGAAGTTGGTCCTTATGATCTAAAACTTCTGAGACAAAATTTTTAGCTCGATATCTCAACCCTAACCCCTTCTGAACGGGTTAAATCATAAATGTGGATTTTCGTTGAAAATGTCTATTTTTGGCAGTTTTCGACCGAATTTTTTCAAACTTGCAAGAATAGTAGACAATATTAAGGATGATTTTTGGAATTAAAAAAAAAAAATCGAGCACTTTTTCAAGGTCAAACGGACATTTTAAGCTTTTTAATGGCCATTTTGGTAACCCCTTTCAGAGATGCAATTCTGAAAAAAAAAATTGTGCATTTAGTCTAGATGTACAACCACATATTTTTGTAGAACTCGATATCGTGGTGCGTCATCTTCAAAAATGTAAAAAACCAATTTTTCCGCTCCCCCCCCCCCCCCCCCCCCCCCCCCCCGCCTTGAACAGGTCATTTGGGGTCGAAATTTTTTTCCTTACAATATATTCATTAATAACACTAAAATACACCATCAACTAACATTTGGACAAAATTCGTTCATTTTTCACATTTTTCATAATTTTCTTTGAAAATTACCGAATGACGCTATTTTGGGAACCCTTACCCACAACCATTTCAAGATGACCTAGGGGTCTAAAAATCATGTCTGGGCTCGTTTCAGGTCAAAATCTCTCATATACTGCAATTTCAGTAAAATCGAGAGACTTTGATTTTTTTTTCAACTTAGACCTATTTCATGGAACATTTTTCCAAAGTCAAAAATACTCAATTCTTTAAAAAGAGCCAAAAAATCAAAATTGCTCGATTTTTCTAAAATTGCAGTATATGAGAGATATCGACTTAAATCAAGCCCAGACATGATTAGTATTTTTGAAAATATGTGGAGTTTTTTATGAAAAGGGTCCACTTTGTCTCCCAAGTTGATGGTGAGTTAAAGTCACATTTCCTTCTACTACATGAAACTTCATTCAAAATGAGACCTAGCGGAGCTTTCTATCTTCAAAATTAACGGAGTTATAGGCATTTTGAAAATGAACGTTCAAAAAACTAATGTTTTGAAAAAAAATGTTTAAAATTTTGCAAAAAAAAAAACAAAAAAAAACAAAGAAACGTTGCGCGTTGGCAGCAAAAATCTTGAAAAAAAAGCCCCGAATTTCAAGCCCTACAATTTTAATTCTCAGTATTTTTTTCACAGAACCCTTGGTTTGGCCAAAAAAGGGTGGCCATTTCCAAGGTCGAAAATGAAAAAAAAAACACTTTGACTGCAAAAATCTCGAAAACTAACCCCTCTAGAGAAAAACTACTAGCTCGTAGGAGAAAGAAAATTTCAAGCTCTACAATTTTCATCCCTTGCACTTTTTTCGTACCACCCTTAGTTTGTTCAGAAAATCTATATTTATGGAAAATTTACAAAATGTAATTTGTTTTCTTCATTTTCCAAACTATCGTTTTTTGTACATTTTTTACAAACTTGAATTTTCTGCCCAAACTAAGGGTGCTACGAAAAAAATGAAAATTGTAGAGCTTAAAATTTTCTTTCTCTTATGAGAAAATAGTTTTTTCTAAGGGGGGAGGGGGGTGGTTTTCGTGATTTTAAAAGAATGTATTTTGGCTGAATTTGTTAAAAAAAAATAACCATGATCAACATTTTTAAAGGAAAAATTGCATAACTTTTCAAAAGGGTAGGTACCCTCCACTAAGGGGGTGAAATGCCCATGTCCTCAAATTTTGGAAAAATTTTAGTATAGTGTTGGATGATCCAAAAAAATATTTTTCGTAGAAAAAATCCCCCCCCCCCACCCTTCGCCAGGAGGTCAAAAAAACGCGATTTTCAGATAAAAATTCTCAATTAACGGGTATTTGAGGGAAAATTTTGAAACAAGGGAAAATATATAAAGGAGGGATGATGCCCTTCACCTGAAATTTTTTTGAATTTTCCGCCGCATAGATGGCGCACAGTGCGCAAAAGAAAACTTGAAATCGCCATAGCTCCAGACCCTAAAGGGGTGCGGAAAAATTTTTCACCCCCTCCCCCCAACATAATTTGAGCATGTTAATTTGGTCCTCCGAAAAATTTGATTTTTTGACTACGGTTATTTTTGAGTACCTAATTCCGTGAAAAACAAGACAAAATTCTGGAACGAAATTCCCTGAAGATGACTTTTAGACATTTTGTTAGATACATATTAGACTTTTTGGACTTAAAACATTTTTGAGAAATTTTGTAAGACAATGAACTTGACTTTTTGGACTTGAAAATTTTTTTTAAGATTGGCATTTTGACATTTTTTCATAGGTACAGTATATTTGACTTTTTGGATTTGGAATTTTTTTTTGAAATTTCAAAGAACTTTTTGAACTTGGAAAAAGTTCAGAAATCACGCTGACTTTTAGACATTTTGTCAGGCATTAGGGGCATTACACTTGATTTTTAGATTTTGGAAATTTTTATTGATATTTCAAATGACTTTTTGATATATTTTCAGACAGATTTTTGTAAAAAAAAAATTTTCCATCTGCTTTTTAGAGATTTTGTCAAACTTTTGACTTTTTGGATTTGGAATTTTTTTTTTAGATTTCAAAAAACTTTTTGAGCTTGGAAAAAAATTCAGAAATCACGTCAGGCATTAGGGACATTACATTTGATTTTTAGCTTTGGAAATTTTTATTGATATTTCAAATGACTTTTTGACATATTTTCAGACAGATTTTTGCAAAAAAAAGTTTTCCATCTGCTTTTTAGAGATTTTGTCAAATTTTTGACTTTTTGGACTTAACAAAATTCCCTAACAAAATTATGCTGAACCATTGAAAATTCCTAGAAATTTTGAGCTCTCCCCACCCCTCCACCCTCGAAGTACCTTTTGATTTTTTTTGGTGAAATGACATGATTTTTGGTCCACCCCTTCCATATTTTGGGAACACTCGGGGGTTAAGTTTAAAATTAACGTATTAAAAATGGTTTCTTGAGATGAAGAAGAATACCTACAATATGGCATTCCAATTAAAATTTTCCAAAATTTTGAATCGAGTCCCACCCCTCGCCTCCTTGAGGTACCTATAAGTTTTTTTTTCGTGAAAAAATGTCAGAAACGGACTCGAGTGATCCAAACATATTGAGTCTTCGCTTGATGACGTCAAAAAATTTTGAAATTTGGATCTATCTTTCACTACAGTGAGACGTATTTTCGGTTAGGGGTCAAAATAACCCGAAAAATTGATTCAGAGACTCTGAAAACCACCAGCAAGGCGAAACATTTGGGAAAACGTATGGGAACAGCCAACAGGGAGTAATAACGAGTTTCAATGCCAATGTTATGACTCAAATTAAAAACAAAAATTTTTCAATGATGATTGAAAAAAAAATTTTTGAATTTTAAAATTTTAAAATCAGTACTATTTCGTATTTTAGTACTTTTTTTGTACCAGTAGACACTCTGGTCAGCATGAAAAGGGGTCCATCCCCCTTCCCCTCATTTTTTTTCAGAATTCTCTGCTAAAATTGGACGCAATTCTTGCATCTACTTATATATTTTTTCCAATAATTTACTTGAAAATTGAATATTGATGGAATCATACATTTTAAAAATTTTCTCAACACCGCAGGTCCTTCAATTTTGAAATTAGGCAAAATATGAACATAACTAATTTTATGGAAAATTTCACGTGCAACAAAAAATGTCCCATACAAATTTCATCTATCTGCAAAATTAAAAGAGTTACATCGAACAACAGAAGTTACAAAACGCATTCAACACCAAATAACTTTCCCCTTGAAAAACGTAAAACTCGCAACACTTCGTAACACCGGTGTAATTCGGGTTGTTGCATTATAAAACAGAAGGCGGTACACTAAAACCCACACACCCCGTATAAGTTTCCTAATTCGAGTTATTTTCGAACAATTTTTCGATAATTTATGGACCTGTTTACTAATTTTTTTCTGTTACGAAATTTCAAAACATATTCGAACTGTTGATGGGAAAATTTCGTACGAAAATCCCCCTCGTAGTAAAACTTTCCTCGTATGAAATTCCACGAGGGGGGGAAACATATTGGAAGTCGAAACTGCACAGAGGGAAGAAACCTCGCCAAATTTACAATGCGCCATATTTCAACTGTGGCGAAAAAAAAACTCTATACAGTAAAACGACGAGTCAAGAAAAAAATATAGAGGCGCGATTGCCCCTGTGAACTTTTTTTTTTTTTCAAAGATAACTTTTCTATTGATTACTAAAGTTACCACCGCGCGAATTTATTGTATTCGAAAAGTTTATATACACCGACGTATATATAACTATACAATATTAATTCCGCTTTTACAATTTATCTATAGTGTGTAATATAAAAGGGTAATTTTTTTGTTTCTTTTAACCTTTTTTTTTTCAGCTTCGAAGCTCAAATGTACCTTTGTTGTGTAGATAAAGATACGTAGTTGATGGTGGGAGGCGATGAGAAGGGAGCTTTTTGTCGAACGTGTGTTTGTGTGAGTTTTCACGTAGATATGATGAGCATGTATGGAAAAGGTGCACGTACATGAATGTACCAACAGATATGAGATATTTACACGTTACATGGACCAGGTTTATTATCGGTTGAGCGAGCTCTCTCTCGTATATACACGCATCAAGAGAGCACGAGGTACCTACCCTTATTCGCACGTATCAACGAATGGTTTGGAAAACCGGGGTAGAGCAAGATAGGGACATCTTTCTCCAGGGAAATGTCTCGTATTACGAAGAATGAACTTTTTCCATCACAGCTGATAGATTGGTGATGGAAAAACGCGAACAAATATCGATACACCGTGCACCTCATTTACACATTGAAAACTGTGCATTTGAGCGAAATAATAAACCTTAATAAAAACCCAAGCAACACCCAAGACGCAAACAAAAGGATTAAAAAAGCAACACCACCTCACTCACGTTTGGAAAAGAGGGGCCCATCAAAAAAAAAAAGAATAGAAAAGCCAAAACGTGGCATATTTTCCAGTTTTTTTTCCTCGTCTCGAAAATTACCTCTTGGAACGGTTAAATAATAATGTTTTCGAGAAGCAACCTCGACAAAGAGAAAGGTAAGAGGGTACCTTACACGCCTGCTGATTTATTGCGTACTCGTAAAGACCACACGCGGCCTTATAGCCGAAAAAATAAGATTTTAAAATAACCGCCGCGCAGAGCACCTCGTTAAAAAATTGAGTCTGACAAATTGTCAACATCGATACGAGGTTTTTTTCATCCTTGTGATATGACAGAGTAGTTTTTCTCGTCTCCCTACTCGTCGCTTTATTGTTGTAACGTCCGGGTCTCTCTATATCTGGCATGGTACAAGAGGCCACTTTTATTGATATCACGACGAGACGTTAATAAGAGGTCATTTATCGCCTGCCTGCAGCGGTGGCTTTGATTGGTTGGATTTTTGTATAGGTAGCTAATATTAGAATATCTTGACAGAGGGTATGAGGTTCTTCGGTGTATCATATTCGAGGTGTTTTTTCGTCATTTTTATGTAGCTTCGACCAAATTGCGAGTCATTTGGGGGAAGATGATCTTCGCAGGTCACACTCGTCGATTACTCGTTTCACTTATCATACTCCTTCATCGAAGGATATTGACCCTAGACCATCGTCAATTATTCGAGCTGAAAAATTAGATACAATTTTTGAAAATGAAAGTCTTCGATACGTACGAAGCATCTGAGGATTTCATTTTCTGAATTTTTTTTTCGTCTGGATCTTTTTGGGGGTAGTCAATTATACGAAATACCATCTTTGGAGTAGCTACGATAAATGTATTTTTTCTCTCAATTTTCTTCATCAAAATAACAAGGGTGACACAAAGTTTCAATCTTTGATCATGAATTTTCCTATTTTCAAGAGCAGATAATTTGTACCCCCCCCCCCACCCAATTAAATGAATTATAATCTTGAAAAACTGAAAAAATTTAGAACAGCCAATCTCAAATTTTTTTGTTTTTATGAGAAAATGAATTGTATTACTCCCCTCCCCCTCCCTCCCCCACACATCCAACGAACTATTCAGAGTTACCAATTTCCAACCAAATTTTAATTAAATTTTGAAAAATTTAGAAATTTAGAACAATGACAAAATTCAGTCTGGAAAATTTGACAGCCTAATAAAATGAGAAATCATAACCAAAGGCATCACCTTGGTTGAAATTTGCATAAAAAAATTGAATTTTCTCGAAAACTTGAAACTGCTTCTTATAACCTTTGAAATTTCACCTTTTTTCGCTTTTCTATGTGGCGTTCTTCTTCATATTTTCATATAATTGGCAGAAATTTGAAAGATGACATATGCGCCAAAAAGAGTTCAATATTTTTAACGAGTGAATGAAAAAATGAGCAATTTTTTCGTTTACAAAACGACAGAAAAAAATATTGAAAGTAATCGTAAGTTATTTGAATTTTTTTCGAAAATTTCCATGAATTTCATGCTCAATAGACAGACACCTTGTAATCAGAAACAAGAGAGATGAAATTAAATTTACTAAAATTACCTATAAAAAAATTAAGTGAGAAATTTTCAAGTTCGAAGCAAAAAAATTTCCAAAGCAGTTTCCTGTCAAGAGCAAGTCAAGAGATTAAATCGAAAGATGACGAAAAAAATTATAAAATTTTCAGTTTTCGCATGAAATTTTCACTACTTGGCTGGAAAAATTTTATAGAAATGGCTTAAATCGTTCGAAATTTCATAAAATTAGCTATAAGAATGCATTGAAATTTTTTTTCAAATTTTACAATGATTTTTGAGTTTTACAACTGAGGCAACCAAAAATATTAATTTTTCATATATCCCATTATTTTTGACAGCTCGTTAGCCAAAAAGTTGGCAGCATTTTTTCACAAATTCCGTCATCCTGTTGAAATTGGTGAATTTTGAAAATACTAATTTTTATATGTTTCAGGCAAAAAAAAATTACTGAAAAGTTGAAAAAAAACGATGAAATTTAAGCTTTTGAATGCCCTTTTTTTTGCAAAAATTGCCCTCTTCACTCCTCTCAAGCTCTTATTTTGATGAAATAATGGATATTTTTAAAATTTACATAAAATCACATTTCTTTCTTGCCCAGACCCCCTCCCCCTCTTGAATGTTCACCCAGTTTTTCCTCAAACTACAATTTTTTTGCTTGACTTCGAAAAAACTCATTTTTAAAAAACATATTTTCAGGTTTTAAAGTAAAAATATTACAACGAAAAAAACACATATTTTTGATTGCTCCAATATTTCTTTCTGGCCCAGACCCCCCCCCCCCCCCTTCACTCATCACTCTTGAATTTCCGCTCTTTTTTTCTCAAACTACAATTTTTTTGCTCGACTTCGAAAAAACATATTTTTAGGTTTTGAAGAAAATATATTTCAAACAAAAAAACACGTATTTTTGATTTCTTTGTTAAGAGTGATAAAAAAAATGGTTTTTGATAAATTAATTTCAAATAGCACAAAAGTTTTGGAAAATGGGATGAAAATTGTTTGAAATGCAAGAAAAACTGATCGAGCCCTTCACGAAAAATTGATAAATCAATAACGGAATCTTTCAAAATATACATATTAAAATTCTCAGTGTTTAGTAAGAACTGTCATTTTTAGTAAAAATTGCAATTTTTTTTCAAACTTGTCATTTTTTTTCAAAATCGTCGTCATTTTTTGTCAAAAATGTCATTTTTTGTCAAAATTGTCATTTTTTTGTCAAAATTGTCACTTTTTTGGTCAAAATTGTCATTTTATGTCAAAATTGTCATTTTTTTCCAAAATCGTAGTCATTTTTTGTCAAAATTGTCATTTTTGTCAAAATTGTCATTTTATGTTAAAATTGCCATTTTTTTGTCAAAATTGTCATTTTTTTGTCAAAATTGTCATTTTATGTCAAAATTGCCATTTTTTGTCAAAGCTGTCATTTCTTGGTCAAAAAGGTGATTTTAAAGTAGAAATTGCCTATTTATTGGTTTTTGTACAAATTGTGAATTTTTGGTCAAAATTGTCATTTCAATGTCACAATTGTCATTTTTGGTCAAAATTGCAATTTTTTGTTAAAATGGTAGTTTTTGTTTAAAATTGTCAAAATGTCAATCTATGCCAAAATTGTCCTTTTTTGGTCAAAATGGTGATTTCAAAGTAGCAATTGTTTATCTATTGTTTTTTGTCCAAATAGTGAATTTTTGGTCCAAATTGTCATTTCATGCTAAAAATTGTCAATTTTGGTCAACATAGCAATTTTTGGTCAAAATCGTCATTTTTTGTCAAAATTGTCATTTTTGATTAAAATGGTTATTTTTCGTCACTTGTCATTTTTATTCTACCCAAAATTGTCATTCCAAGGTAAAAATCAAATTTTTGGTCACTTTAGGGTTTTTTTAAAATGTCATCAAAACAAAGTCTGACAAAATGTCTAAAAGTCACAAAAAATTTTAGCGTTATGAACGGACAGACAGACAGACAGACAGACAGACAGACAGACAGACAGACAGACAGACAGA